>JARQTI010000444.1:1197688-1223221 GCA_030142655.1 Trachelus tabidus | reverse complement strand
TGGAAAATGCCAGATGTCCTGGAAACTGCCAATGCCCAACAGAAAAGGTCCTGGAAACTGCCTTCTAACATATTTATCATTTTATATCTCTTCGCACAAGAGACAATAAAATAAAAGTTCAACAATTTTATACGTGACTTAAACAGCTCGAGTGGAATTATATAAATCTCAAAAATCTCATATTACTTTACACGAACAAATATCAGTGCGAAAGGTACAATGATGCTTTATTTGACTCACAGAACACGTAATAGTTCCGTGAGAAATTCAACTGCTTTCAACCGGAGATAGTATAAGATAGGGGTTGTTGGTTCAGCGACACCCTTTATAATGGATATCTCCCCAGTACTATCCTTTGATCGGGAATCGTATTAACATCGAGCAGGGTAGGTACCAGTAGTCGAATCATCGAAAATGTATTTTCTCCCTCAAAGATATCTTGACGGTATAACTACTCGATACCGCCGCTAGTGTCGTTCGTTCTACGTAGCACTATTTTATACAGCGACAATGTAGATTTTCTGACATCATCCCTTACTAAATTACTCCATGTTATTTTCACGAGCCGAGGAATTCCCGTGACGTAGGTATTTATGAGTTTCAGAAGAATGATTGGCTGGCTAACAGCAGACCGGCTGGGAGGGTTTAATCGTATTTTCCACAGGCAAAAAGGTCCTACACCTCTGTCCGAAGGGTAAAATTGTTATTGGGTACTCTAATCGGTTTATCCCTTCGCGCGAGATCTTTTTGGATTTGACTGCTTTATTTTATTTTGTTTCTCCCTTGCCTTTCTCGCGGCACCGCTATAACTTCCTATTCGCGATTAAAATCCAGCCAAACCTGTTACCCACTCTGAGAATTTCATATGTGGAAATTAACGTTGTATCGGCCATTTACAATCGTTTCATTAATTGTATTGTTATGATATCTCTATTTCACTCTCTCTCTCTCTCTCTCTCTCTCTCTCTCTCTCTCTCTCTCTCTCTCTCTCTCCCGCCCTCTCTCTCTCTCTCTCTCTCTCGATATCAAACCTATTCCCAGCACGCGCTTCATAACTGCATCCCTTTCACAAAGAGATTGTAGAGGGATCTGGAAATTTTGCGGCTTTACAATGATTGCCCAGTGCAGGAGAGACCGCTCAGAAAAACTAATTATTGCCGTCATTGTATTAAGCCCCGGCATAAACAATTTCGTTAATTCCGCGTTTGGTAATGGGATAGAGTCGGTACCGTGCCAGACCGAGTGGGTCCCGGTCCCGGGTGGGTCACGCATTAAATTCATTCGGGACGCCCTGTAAACTCGCCCTCTATATCTCTAAAACCTCGTGCTTCTATTTATACTATCCTGCATGTGCACTGTTCAAACTCTCTAACACCCCTTCATATCCTTTTGCTCTTCCACTCGTCCCTGTACCAACACATTTTTACTTACGCGAATGTAATACTGTTAGCGAAGCCTGCACGCATTTAAAGCGCCGTTAGGTGGGGTAGTTCTTTCACAACATTTACCGTTGCTTTTTAATCGGCCGTAACGGGATTATTATACGAAACCTCAAATAATCCCTGGACGACCCTTGCAGAAATTCGTGGTACAACATACTTTTCGCAGTGACAAGGAAAATGATGCAGAACGAGATATTCCATTTTTAAAGGTATCAGTCATTTATTTTTGCAATGTTATATGTAGATCTATAAAAAATTATTCCAAGTACATTACAATGTAATAAATATATTACATGTAAAGGGTGTTTTTTTTAGAGGTCTGGTTTTTAAATTGGCAACACTGTTTCTAGTGACTGTTATTTTGACAGTTGACAGATGATTTGTGGTTAGTACGTGTTTTATTTCATTTTAAAATTTTATACCTCTAAAAAATACACGCTTTATTATATGTGGAACGTATGTCTATTTCATCTTGGAATAATAAATCCTATTGAAGTTCAATGGAACTTATGTCGTCCACGTGTATTATGTAACTCTCGTGATTATTTCTAACTTTGAAGAAAGTGGAAAGAAAAAGGGTTGGACGATTCTGAGCTTTCCTTTTACGCTATGATGGTTTTACCAAGGATCGATAAGAAGGTGCATATAGAATTGGAGAACTTGAAGCTGGTTCGGCTTTTCCTTACGTATCCTATTTTTTTTTAAATGAATTTTTCTTTCTTTTTCTTGCTCCAGCCCTCTTTAGTCGTTATTAGTTAACGTGCTAACAAAGAGTCTAATTAAGCATCACGTTACTGCGATATTTCTAAATTCATTACTAATTCAGTGATTATGACCCATTAGGTAGAACAGGGAATAATGAAATAGAGATATATTGATATATACATATATATGCTTTTATTCCTTTTTCTTATCCGCCAATTTATTCCATTCCACTTCGTAGCCTGGAAATTAGGCAAACATCAAAGCCTTAGTCCACGTGAGGAAATTCATTTTCAAAATGATTAATTTATGCAGTCCGACTAACTCCGTATAGAAGTGCTTGCACAAGAATTTGTTCGTTTACCTTCATTCTCTCATGACAGTATGCCTAAGCAGACTCTTCCGCAAGGGATTAAATTTTTATTTCCTCAAATATACTCCGTTTAGCGTAATTTAGATTTTTTAAGTTTTTATACACTTTTTTTGTCGCTACGTTTCCTAGTATTAAACCCCGCCCACACCACCCCCGTTACGCGATATTATACGTGCCGACGTACAGTCACTATAAGTGCGACTAGGGGAGGATACTTAAAAGCCAATAAATCACGGCTATCGCAGGGTAATTATCGAACCGGTAAACTCAGCACCTACCCCAAAGCGAATTGAACTGGTGTGGGCGTCGGTGGGTAGGGGTCAGATAATTAGGGTTGGTTCCGTAGAAGCGACAGAGAAAAGAACTTGCTCGTTAATGAGCGCAAAAGAGCCAACTAAGGTTATCCGATCCTGCGTAAATTCAATAGAAAAAGTGAGTAGGTATGGCTTTTTAATGTCCGCATTGCATATAGGACTGTCTAGGGTTGGTCAAAAAATTACTGACCTCTGCAGGAAGTAGGTAACAGTAGATGTATCGTTCCAGTACGAATGAAATGGCCGACAGAAGAATTTTGTGGGATTACGTAAACAAAAAATGCATGCTAGGTACATTGTAACTTTTTTACCATTTTAATTTATTCTATTTGGTACCTACTCGCCTTTGAATAAAGTCTCTCCGAGGACGCTCGAACTTGTACGCTCTTCCATGCGATTTAGTGTATCTCGGCCCTAGGGGTTGCAACAACCCTCCGCGGATTTACCGAGCTTTTTAATTAACGGCATTTTTATTCGGCCTTGTTTCGTTGCCTTTTTCTCATCATTTCTCCCTCGATGCGCTTCACTTATTCATTAATTTTCCAGTGTAATCTTCGTTTCCATGTTGCATTAATTTGCGTAATATTTTAAATGCGAATTGATCTTTCTCCCCTTTTTTCTCTTTTTCATTTTCATTTAACCACATTTCCACGTGAAATCTCATATCCAATTATTTCCTTGATACGAGTTTGTGGTAATGGATCTGTACAGTTATCTGTTTTGATTGCAGCTAATACCAATCTACAATATAGCTTATCGAATATTTCCTTCATCCATTTTTCTATCCGCTGCTATATATTTTCTCTTTCTTTTCGTTTTTTACCACTATCCTCCCTTTCCCCGCTCTCCCGACCTCTTCCATCTCTTCTGTTCTTCCTGCTTCACGGTTTTAGTCTCACGGGAGAAGCTATTCCCAGTGTTTTATATCACGCTCTTGGGAATCTCTTAAAGCCACGATTTTTCATAGTCCTCTTATCTAACGGGTGACCTCCTCCACTTGTAGAATCCTTCTGGATTTCGTTTCTCGGCCATTTTCTTCTCCTCGCGTTCATTTCCGGCAGGTTTCTCCGGATTAAAGTCTCGATACGAATCGGATGCGTGTATTAACTAGGCACTCGCTAAGGAAGTATTTCTGCCCCCCAAAGTGAAAATTGGATTTTTACTTGTAAAAGGGAAAAAAGATGAGAGAAAAAATTGATTAAATTTTCCAACCAAACCACGACTAAGATACTGTCTCAAAGGTGAAGAAAGGTTCGAACATTTTAAGAGGAATCCACGTCGTTTGAAAAGAGTCTCTTTAGATACAAATAAATAAACACAACTCTTTACCAGTTAATCCCAAGTCTTCCAGGACTGTCATGTTGGCACTATTATACAAAAATTCGTCTACGTTACGTTTATAGCAGTAGTAAAGTTTTTCGAAGACGCATAGAAGACGAATAAGGGATGGCGAGAGAGACAGACATTGGGAAAAAAGGAAAGTAATCAGAATGCCTTGAGTTTCTATTTGAATTCTCGTAATACGAGAGGACGGGAGTGCTTTCTTGGATTGGTATTCGCTAAAGGAAACGACGCTTTCATCCTCCAGTTGAATCCTCTAACCTTCAACCAACATCCTTCAACAAATCCTTTCTGCGGGACTTCCTTTCTATCATACTACACTGTTTATCCCCACCTCTCTCTCTCTCTGATTGAGGTGGTACAGAGATGGCCTAAGATGGCCACTGAGTAAAGTTTTCTGGTTTTTGGAGCTCTTAAAATCTTTTCACTAAAATTATCAAACGTTGTGCCAGTTGTTCCTCGGATGGCTCAAATTAAATTTTAAGTGAAGTGTTTCAAATGACTAAATAGTGCAATGAAGTGCTGATTCTCTTTCTTGAATTTTTAAGTAATCTAAGCTGACTTCTATTGCTGACGGTGTTATCTGTTGAGTTTCAAACTGGAGTTGTTGCCTTGGCGAGTGTGTCATGAAGCTTGTAAAATATTGCAAGGTTGTCAGAAAGCTTCCTGTTGTTTCTTAAAATGGGGGCATCTGTGTGATCTGTGATTCTGGTACTGATATATATAAATCTTGTTCCAAATGGTTTCTGTTGCATACCTGAACGTATTGCCTTCAAATCTGAAACGTGTTTTTGACGTTATTGCTTGAATACGAGTTCTGTCAACTGGTCTTGTGTTTACTTACATTAAGGTGGTATACTGTTTACTAGGTGACACCTATTAAATTGATACTCTACTTTACCGACTAGTGTGACTCACTGATATCTACACATTGTTTGTTGCTGCTCTCTCTGTGACCAGAGTAAACTGTTTTGTCTGCAAGCAATTTATGTGCTCAGAAAATGGTCTTAAATGTATTGGCCTTTGATGTAAAATAATTGGTCACCGAAAATGTGTGTTACGTAGTGGATTCTCTGCTGAAAAATTTACATGCAGTGCATGTAAAACAAGATATCCATCGCAGCAGCCAACCTTACCTACTGAAATCTTTGTATCGAGTAGTAGCTGTCACACTAAACCATCAAAATTACTTCAGTGTCTTGTTCAGACAAAAGGAAATATGGATCGCTCAGCAGTCTCTTTGCCTCCTGTTGCTACTTCATCCTCTGACCTAGTATCAATAACTACTGTCCTGCATCAAATCTGTGAACAATTAAAGGACCTATCAGTAATAAAAGAGAAAGTCACTGCGTTAGACGGCTTATATGGAATGGTGGAAAGATTATCGGCAACAACGGATAACATATCTACTGCTGTAAACAGCATAACAATGGACTTATCAACTTTAAAAGCCAAAAGTCAGAAACTTGAGGATTCTAATTTAGCACTCTCGATTCGAATTGATGAACTAGAAAACCGTTCCTGCACCGGCAGTTCATCACAGGGGCCAAGCATGGAGGTTTCGGTTCTTAGCCGTAAAGTGGAGCAGCTCTCTCAGCAGCTGCATAAGGACGAAGTTGTTGTTCCTGGTGTACCAAAAGCCCAGAACTACCTTTAGTTGACTTAATCAAGAAAGTTGCCGAAGCCATAAACCTAGAAATTGCACCTGGAGATATTGTTGATGCCTATCGTCTTCCAATGAAATCCGATCGTTCTTCTGCCATTATTGTGCGACTTGCCTCTGCTCTAAAAAAGGATGCCTGGATAGAACATAAGAGGAAGAAACCTGTTCTTCTAGCCTCTGATATCATCACAATCTTACCTACTACGAAGATCTACATAAATGAAAGATTAATTGCAATGAAGCTCAAGCTTCTCTCTCTTACTCGGGCCCGTGCTAAGTCGTATGGTAATCTACATATTTGGACTCGCCATGGGACTATCTTCGTCAGAAAAAATGGAAGTTCTTCATCTTTCACAATAAATCATGAAGATGATTTGGTGAAAATAAATGAAGCATGACTACCTTCTGCTCCTGTGTCAACGCTTACCGAAGATTCATCTGGTGGGTTGAAAATTTGTCATGTAAATGCTCAGTCACTAGTTGCACACATCGATGAGTTTCGGAATTATCTGTATTATAATTTTTATCATATTGTTGCTGTATCAGAATCTTGGTTGAAACCTCATATACTAAATTGTATGGCTGAGCTTCCTGGTTATAATATCTTTCGTTGCGATCGCATTGGAAAGGGTGGAGGTGGCGTTGCTATATATACACATAATTCATTAACTGCCTCTGTTGTTACGGCTTCGGTTGGAGAGTATTGTTCTCGGCCTGAATATTTATTCCTTGATGTAGAATGTCCAGGCATTATGCGTGTGCTTGTAGTAGCTGTCTATCGCCCTTCGAAGGTCGGTTTCTCTACGGAATTTGAATCGACCTTTACTTCTTATTCGTCGTCTTACACAAATACCATAATTCTTGCTGATTTTAATGCGGATCTTCTGGTTCCCTCATTTGACAGCTCCTACATCCACTCGTTTATTGACTGCAATAATCTCCATCTAGTCCAGCATCCTGCAACGCACCATTTGCGGGACTCACACACTTGGTTGGACTTATGTATGGTTGATAACTCCTCCAAAGTCAGTGCGTTTGGACAAGTCTCTGTTTCTTTCATGTCCGTCCATGATCTAATCTGGATCATCTATCGGATGAAACCTCTCACTATTTCACCGCATAGTGTTACTGGCGTTTTCATAGTATTCATGGTGCTCTATTGTTATCTATTACTTTTACTATGATTATTATTAGTATTATTACTATTATTATCTTCATTATGTAATCTTTACTGGTGTTATTCGTCAAAGGGGTCTCTCCCCCGATCGAATAAATTGAATTCTCTCTCTCTCTCTCTCTCTCTCTCTCTCCCCCTCCCTCACTCCCTCCCTCTCTCTCTCTCTCTTTTGACTAAATCCCATTTATGCGTTCCCAATGAGTTCGCAATGGTCATGGATTTTCCTTATAAAATTGTGCCCCCCCCTCCCGTTATTCTTAACTGATACAACGAGCATCCCAAGAATGCCATTGAAAAATCATCCTCCGTTTTACGTGTAGAAAAAGACTGTATATTTCACAGTGTTCAGTTCACGGACTTACGCTTCTCCGCGAGCTTCTAAAATTATTTCATTGCATTATTTAATTTACTGAGGTAACAATGAACTTCAGGAATTCAAGCCTCTCTGTTCGCGTAAAGTATGCAGAGCTGTAGTTGTACGTACTTCGCTGTTTGCTTGCAAACGGAACAAAAAGAAAGTTAAAATGGGAATGAGAAAAAAATAAACTTTCTGAATTATTCGAGGAAATAGATACGACAAATTTCGTAACTCAAGTTATTTGCGTTTCATTTCTTTCACCACCACTAGCTTAGCTCTCCCAGCGACGTTGAGTTGCACAAAAATAAACGAGAGAACTAATTGACGTCACGAGTCGAGCCCGTACGCATCATCCAACCGACGTCGCGACGTTTACCGCCAATCCCGTTTATTCCAATTAGAGATCGGTCCAGCTATTTATAAACTGTTTTTCACCAGTATTTTTGTTTCGCTAAAGCGACATCACATGTCGAACGTCTTATTAACGCATAACAATAGGCTATGTAGTTAACGTTAAAATGATTCCACACGAGAAGTAGATGCTCACATGTATTTGTCCCACCTGAAAGAATGTTGTATCCCGAATATATTAAATCTGCTAGTACAACTTGTTTACATTCTGCAGGTTTAAAGTTCCTTCAAAGAATTTGGACCGGACTCTGTGCCAAAACTTTTACGATCAATCTCATTATATTTGTACTCAGATATTTTGGTGAGAGAACATCTACACCTGTCATGTGTGTATATGCTGGTCGAGCTGTAATTTTGGCGAGTTCCAAATGGCCTTCACATTTCATATAAATAATTGAACCTTTAACGCGCCACATGACCAATCGCTGGATGTCAATTAAAGTCAAGTAAGCCGCTCGTACGATGTTTGCTCAGTCAATGATAGCTATATGTTATATAGTCGAGCCCCCTTGCTGGCTATAGGATGATTTTACGATTTAAAGTCATTCTTTGATAATGATTAATTTTCTGACATTTACTGTTTCAGGTCTGAAATTTTCAGCTCTGCAGTTCCCACCTTTGCTTTACATACGCGAGATTATCCAGTTTCTGATCAAAATTGGAAACTGAACGTTAGTTAATCGTTCGCTTGATAAATAAAAAACCAGAACAAATTAACTTACGTTCGTGATACTTTTTGCGACGCTCCTTCGCTGCTCTGTTTTCGTGTTTGCCGCACGATTCTCGTGAGAACAGCAGGCACTGTGCGAAAGAGAGAGTGAATAGAAGAGCAGTAACGTAAAGAGTGCGATCCAATAGAATTACATGATTACTATTTGCTTAATGTAATAATATCTGATTAAACGGAGCGGATAGAATCCGGTAATAAAATAAAGACAGTGAATGGAACTGAATAATTTAATAATTAATATTTTCTCAGCATGACCGGTCTAGAAATAGAATTACGAGTAAGTAAAAGAGAGCGTAATAAATTTCATTTGGCAAACTAGATATTCATGGTTGGATGATGCGTGAGCTACAATAAAATGAACAAACTGTACAAAGTGGACGTGGGATTTAAAAAAAATATCATTCCGTCATCTCGAAACACTTTTAGGTAACAGCGATGAAAATTGTAACGAAACAAAAAATGGACTGCAGTGACCATCCGGAGAATAATTATTTCATTTAATGAAATTGTATAGCCTCGGTTATATACACTTTCCAACAAGTTGAGCAGCTAGTAGCTACACATGTGGTTGGATAGTCCTTTAATTATTGGGATGTATAATAAATCTTGATAATGGTTGCCATGTGTCAGCTCATCTACGTAGCGAGCCCTTTTGCCGAAGGATGTTGGGTCTGTATAGTATGTAAGCTGTCAGGAGAAACTGCCACTGGAAGCAACGTTGAAAATTGAAGAGCTTTCGCAGGTGCAACAACCCTCTCTCTCTCTCTCTTTCGCGTAATTTTTCGTTCTCTTCGTCTCAGTTTCTCTCGCAGAAGCGGATTGATGCATTAATGGAATTAGGACGGATTTATTCGCTGCTTGTGATGAGGAGTTGAAAAAGGGTTTAGCTTAATCGTGCATAAGAGTAGAGGCTGGAGCGCATACCTCTCTAGATATCATGGATGAAAGACAAATATTAAAAAGAGTGAGGGTCATGAAATTTAGAATCTGAACAGAAATCTATTAGATTACGTATTTAATAAATACAGCGTAACAACGATATACCACACAATGTAAAGTTAGAGTACATAAAGATGTATGAATTAAGTTTGCTTCACTGTAAGACTCAAATGGGTGCTTTTTGGAACGCTTATAGTTACTGGAAGCCAAATATGGCTAAATATAACATATAGATCTAAGAATGAAAAATATCTGATGCATAAAATGAGTAAGTTAAAGACGACTGGACCAGACAAGTTTCTAGCTTCACTTTTAAATTCGGTACTGGCAGAAGATTGTTGAGCGTCACCAGCTTATGGAAAATAGGAATAGAGAAAACTGTGAACAAAATTATGTGACGGTTGAAAAAAGAGTGCAGGAAGAGAAGAAGCTAAATGAAAATAAATTAGTTGATAAGAGTAATGGAAAAAATAATTGACCAGCGTAGGTAAACACGACGCTAAAAATAACCTGCGTCAATCTACACAGGCTTTGTTGTTAGGAAAATATTCCACTGGATTTTAGCCAGGGGCGTATTAAGGGCGTAGAAAATGAATGGGAATATACTGGGCGCTCTTGAAGGCATCTTTTGAAATATTCCAGTTCTCCACCCTTCCGTCTCTTTCTCTCTCTCTCTACCATAAAGGGTGGGCCATTTATAACGCATTTCCTCGCTGTCTCGATTTTGCTATGGCTTGGTTAGTCAATTTCTCTAGAAGGTGGCTCAACAATGAAAAAGTTTTTTATCGACAATCCGTCAGAACTTAGTCCGAGTAACGGACGTCATCCAAAATTGATTAGCTTTTGAACACAAAAACAGATCACACATAGAAGTAGATTAATTAGAGCTGCGAAGAATCGAATGGCAAATAGACAAAAAAAATTAATAATTCGGATAAAAGGACTTCGTATTTCCTTTCTTTTCTCCAATCTTTGTATTTTCATTCTTTTGCCGATATTCAATCCTACTATACTCTTAACGAATCCTCTGGTCTGCAAAAGATATTGAGTATCAGTAGGAAGTATAACACGACTTAGATAGTGGTAAGAGAAAGAAATGAAATAATAATAATAATATGAACTTTTCATTAGAATTGTATTGGGAATTCGTAAGGAAACATTTTGAGTTATGATCTAATGCACTCCTGACTCTTGCTACCATCTCATGCTATAGGTTAAGGATATTTCAGAAACTCCACTCGCAGTAAAATCGATTCGATGTTTTATGTTACGAATTTTTCTGCACGATCATTTTCTTTTTGTTTTCTACTCTTTTACGTCATAAGCCGCATTTATTATTTGTGTATTCATACTCACGTGGAATATATCTTAATATTTCCAATATTCTAGACCTGCAGTATTTCTAGTCTATCAAAATACACTACAGTCCACAACGTCGAAACAAACTTTAACTCAATCGGAAATTACAAGGAATTTCGATAGAGATCTCTTAGATATTCATGTATTCTATACAATTGTTACTTGATCCATACTTTTGTCTGAAAGGAACTGGTCTGATAATTGAGTGTGTGTAGTTGCTGGTTCACTACAAGATACCACGTGACCCTATACTTGAAGAAGCAATTTCAAGGATTCTCACATGACTAGGATAGTTACTTTGAGATATATAGAACTAGAGTAGTAGGGTTTCTGAGATCTGGAGGGAAGCGTGAGTGGGATGATGAGACTGGATAACTTTGGAAAAGAAGAAGGGATATTGGTATTGGGGTTGGCTTAGAACGTAGGGGGAGGAGGATAATCAAGGAGCGAAGACAGAAAAGAACCCTCAACTTCGTTTCCGATTAAAGTCAAAGACTTTGATCAGCTTCTACCTACTGCCAGTAGGATAAGAGTGGGTAAGCATGAGAGTAAGATAAGGTGGGGGAGAGAGAGAGAGAGAGAGAGAGAGAGAGAGAGAGAGAGAGAGAGAGAGAATACGTGTATTACGAGAAATAAAAAGCAAAGTAGAAAGTAAAGAAAATGAGGAAATGAAGAAACGTAAAAAGTAGAGAATCTCATTAATCCCTGAGGTCTACTGTAATCACAGAGAGTTACACTCTTCCAACGAAATCACACCCCAGTCCTGGAATATCACTTGACCCTCAACGCACTTGCTTTCCATCTTACCTAGAACCACAAATATCCCTAAAGACACCATTGAGACTACAAAAAGAAATTTCACAGTGGTCCAAGTGGCACCTGTATTACCCAAGTTCGTTTACGTACCAGGTGCTTCATCAGGATTTAGGGGCATAAATTGTTATTAGACCCCTTCCTTGAGAGCCCTATAACTGAATCCTCTAACCTGTTGCTTCCTTAAACAGTTTCTCCCTTGGAATCTTAACCCCTCTCACCCCCTCCATCCCCCTTCCGTCATTTAATCAAAAATCCATAATATTCTTCCAATACTTAAAATCATTCCCAAGTGCCTTAATGATACACCCCCTATTGTAAACCCGTGTCGTCTTCCCCTGGATAAATTTCATTGTACTTCACGCGGCTACGCTACATACGGTACATACGTCAAATACATATGTCAGCAGGATACAGTGTGGGGATCGGTCACAAACATGGACAATAGGCCAAAGGTCGATCGAGCGAAGTATCAGTACTATACGAGGGGTGAGTACCTGTTGCTTCTGTGTTAGATAATTCCTTCCCTTGAATTGTTCCCTAGACTCGAAAGGACATGCACTTCCCCTCCTTATTCGAAAACGGTATCCTTCTGCCAGGATATCCTGCTAGTTGCCATATCCAACTACCTACCGTTACGTAACAGCCACGTATATATATACAACATACCATCCCACATATTCATCCTCCATGTGGATACACCAGAGTACACATGTCACGGAGATACGTGCTGAAATCCTTCATTGTAGTCCTGCCAAGGAAAAAGTCAACAAGCTCCGTCAGGACAAGCTTTCTCGATTACGTGCACTGTATATACACATATATAGTATATAGTATACAAGCCTGGCTTCACTCTGCTACAGCTAGGTTCATTCTGGTTGTCTGACTGCTTCACCGCTTCAACTACTTGGCTTGCCTAGTAAAACCTATACGTAACCTCGGCTACTTTCAAGGATACGTATATATATATATATATATATATATATATATATATATATATAGGTATACGCTGGTCTCTAAGTTTATACGATACTCTTACTGATACAGTACTGGTATACATATATGGTATAGCATATACCATCTTATGTATCAGCTCACTTTATGTGTCTATCTGTACAGTAGCGAGTATTAAAACCTCTAATATACAGGATATTGGTGCATCTCGATGTATCTGTCTTCTCCTGTGTAATTGATTTTGCCAATTGTTTTTATAAGGTATACGTATCTCTGTAGATACTGTGTGTGAATAGGTCTACAGTTGTTCGACTCCAGTGAGAAAAAGTGGAGGAACTAGAAAGTAGATACCAACAACTGGATCCTCGTGTTTACCATACTTTTTCTCTAGTGGCTTCGCTTCGGCTTTCAACCAAACAACAGACTTGTTTGATACGGGGGTATACAGTCTCTGTTACAGGGATTCAAATTGGAGCAGAGAATATGTGAGGAATAGAGCATTTTTGAATAGAGGTATGGCGAGTGCTTTTGATTTTTTTTCTTTTTCATTGACGTCTTTATAGGATGATATTATAGACGAAGTGGGACTATGCTAATACTAGCGTGTAAAAGGGGATGGATCTGATGGAAACTTTAACGAAGGATCTTAATGAAATTTCCAAGTTGCCGGAAGTTCCGTCACGGGTTACGTGGACATTTATGGAAACGGGTTCGAGTCGAGGGGGAACGAGGGAAAGAGACAGACAGTTGAGAATGGGGCGGATGACTGGTGCAGAAAGGATAGGGTTGGCGGGTTTCGATTATTCTGATAAGTCCGACCCCCGATCTACCTCGAGATAATCGAGCGTTTTGTTCCTCCTAATTAAATCCAATTCCAAGCATCGACGATCTTTCTCATACCCCTCTCAACTTGGTCCTTTCTCATGCTCTTATTGTCTTTTGGTCTCTCTCGTACAATTGAATACTGCCATGTGAAGATCTATGTATAGGCTACATTTAAATTACATATAATAGTATATATTTAACCTGCATAAATTTATAAAGGAAGGGTTAAAAGTATATTTAAGAGAAAATAATGTATTATGTACCACGATTGAAGATTTTTATGAAAAATTCCAACATCTAACTTATCTCCGGTTCTCTTTTTCTCTTTCTCTTAACTACTCTCCCTGGCGAGCTTACCTCTTGGTTAATTCTCTCCTTAATCCCATTTTCTTCAGTAGATTATACGTTTGGTGCCCGCTGCCAATAACACGTAACTCTCCTGTCCAATACTGCTGGTCCCGTTAAACCCCTTTATTCTCTAACAGTATTAGACGTGGAGCATATAGCTATGATGTATTTTTGAATTTTCTTACGATTGCCCGTAGATCAATCATACGTAAAATGTCGATATCCGTGTTTAACCCCTTTATTATTTAACATTATTATACATATAATAATAGAGCGTAAGGTATAAATTTGATTTTTTTATTTCGGAAATTAATCAGAAACTCTTATTACAGCTAAATAATAGAACTAAAAAAACTTTATTACAAATTCACACCCTTTTAACACGCACAGACGCCAATATCAGCGACGACGCCTCAAAGTGTCCTGAAACAACAGGGGCATTGATCGCTTCTTGTGAACCCATTGTTAGGACGACATTTGCTTAACAAACACTGCCCTTTGAAGGTGGCACCAGGTCCACGAGAAACTTCTAAGGAGCATCCAGTTATTGCTTCTCACCGGTTCCTCATCCTTTCTATGAGCACCCACCCTGAAGTTCTACCTCGTACCAATAGTATCCCTTGCCCCCTGTACACGGTCTACTACTTGCTAATAGAGGTCAAAGGTGGATCTCTTTGGAATGGGAATAATTGACATGGGACTTTACCCGGCCCGTGTCAATGAGACAAGTTGTCACTCACCCTGTTCGTGCTCCACCAGATCTCTCTAAAGTTCTATAATTTCTAAGTTTTAGAGCTTTCATCTCGTAGATAAAAGGACTACTCAGGTTGGATACACAAGTACCAGTTACCGTAGGTTTTTTAGGTTGTATGGTATAATTATGCTAGAAAGTTGCCCCTTAATTTTTGAATACCCAATCGAAAGAGCTCAATCAGCTGGGTCTGCTGGCTTAAAGCAAAATTTGCTTACCGTCTAATTAAAAAGATATTAATTATTAAAGTTGGGCGAAACTAAGGTGATGGGGGAAAGTGCTTGTATTTAGTCAGATGTCGTTAATTTTCGCAAAAGTTAGCAGGTTAACCTATACATTATAATATATTTCCAGATAGCTTGATATCTGAGGCGTTTACTGTAAAAAAGAACATCATTTACCGTATACTTATTAAGAAATCACTGTTAAACGAAACGCATGTGGTGGCTGTCTCTTTCGCATGTTCCTTGCCTCAGCCGTAGACGCTAGAGAAAAAATGAGGCTGCAGATTTGGGCATTCGGTAAGCATTATGATTTATTTATCAGAATAATTATTATTTGCTAGTATTAAATTCACATTTTTAATATATTTTCTATTTGTTTTATAAAATTTAACAAATTACGTATAGCTATTGATTTGACTTCAGCCAAACTCTGCCATACTCCCTTTGAAGGGTTGATCTTTGATCAGCTACTAGACTGTCTATATACTAATGAATAAAAATCTTTCCAGCCAAACTTCCAGGGACCACATATTAACCATCACGAATTCAACAATCCCTACACCTTACCCTACCTTGCTTTAAAGATTAAATAACTACGTCCGTGTTAACACGTATGTATATACTACATGTGCTGCTTAAGTAGCTTAGGAGCTTTCGAGCAGCCGATATATTATTCACTGTTCAAGCAGGGGACACATTGTAGCAGGCTGGCACCTTGTCTCAAATGCAGGGTTGCCAATGTTTCCCTCGCGCTCTTGCAAGCTTGGCCACCTGTCAGCTGAACATCACGTAAGCTCACTTTTTAGCTAGAAAGCTTTCTCTTCCCTGTACCACCTATACTAGTCGCTTTAGATTATGTATGTAAGTACAGAATAGTCACCCGTCTAAGAATACGTTGGAACTGATTAATAACTTATTGGTTTAGTGCTGTTCTTCAGCTAGTAAGCTCAGTCTAGCCTCTGTTTCCAATACCAAATACTATGCCGATCTATACAGAGCTATTCAATGTAGTATTGCCTCAGTCGAAGTTAACCCGTACATTTGATTTCTATGGCAGAGAACCACATTCAGGTTTTACAAAATCCCTGAATAAGCATTTACGCAGTAGCAGTGTAGACTGTTCAATAATTCCCATGGGTCTAATGCACGAGGTGTATATCTTTCCCACTTTTGCGACCCCTAATGGATAGGATCGGACGTGCCAGTTGGAGCTTGGAAATTTCAAGTTGAAAAATTCTTGACGTCGATCCACTGACCAGATATTCAGGAAGCAAGTTCAATCCATTTCACGCCTGTCTGCCGACGTATGTGGGACTCGCTTTGGCTACGCGAGCTTCCGTGAATGGCAAGCCTCCCTTCGGGCATACAGACGATGAGATGGGTCGGCGATGACAGTAAAGAAAAGCTCCCTGCGGCATAGAACAAAGATCAAGCTTTTCTGGCAGAGAATGGTTGCATTACTGCATTAAAACAGGGTGCCGTGTGAGTATGATGTTTAGAAATAATAGGTAATAATAGAGATGATTTTTGTCCATTAGCCTAACCCCTGTTACAGTAAATAAAATCTTTGAGGATTTTTATATGCTTATAGCTTAAACGCATTTTTGCCCATGCATACTATCTAAGTACAGCCATTCCCTGACTTAGGATGTATCAATTTATATTTTTTCGCACTTATGACGTAGTCTTGTCGGCCTCTCCAACCGCTCTGTACCTACAGACGCTCGATTTACGTTATTTTTATTAATAGCGTCTATGGGGGGAACCAATTAAGGCGTGACTTTGGTTCAGGAGTGTACTGCGTACACGTTCTTATGTTAGGGTAACTGTATTTTAATAAACGTATGATTAATATCTGATTTCTGTCTTTGTGACTTCTTTCTTGCTGGCCAATATTTTTTATGGACTTTACGATATTGATTTTGATTGTTCAATCTTAGCAGAATTACTATGTAGTCTTTTGTAAGATTTTTATACTTGCTCGTAAGGATATTGTGGTTCTGGAGCATAATGAAATTTTCAGATTTCTCTTTTTTCTTCTTTACAATGTTTTATCAAATTTTTGGTCTTGGACAGTAGAAATTCTAGGTAGATTATACTTGAACGAAGACCGATTAATCGACCAACTAAGTAAGTAAGTACAGAAAACTCGAAAGCCAACTTTTCGCCACGTGAAGAGATTCGCCCAGTGCTAGAATAAAGTTTACCTAAGATAGCAACTTTGCACTAACTAAATGAACAAACATTATCGAGGATATTTAAACCACTTACTATTTCCTTTTTTTTCTGTTTTTTCTTCTTCCGGATTTTGCTGTCATTTTTCAAGCATTCATCAGGCTGATGCTAATTTGGGAAAAACATTCTGATATCTTTTAGGAAAAACGTATACCAATTTTACACGTAGATTGTTAAACAGGTCCTGGGGAAAAAAGCGAGGATAGGGGATAGGAAGTCCAAAGCAAATGGATAAACGAGGATTGGATTGGGCTTGGATGGCAAAATGGGATAGACATTCGTGAAAGTTTGCTTTACTGGAAATACTCAACCCTTTCCAATAATTAATGGAAAGTAGTCCACTCGGAAAATTATTTGGTCTCGCGAGTTTGCAGTACACCAACACCAAGATACTGAGGTATAGGCACAAGCACATATCTTCAATTCTTGATACGAAAGGTTATCTGTATTGAAGGACGACTGCGTGGAGAAGGCATCGCAAAAAATGTAAAATTGTAATTTATTTTACGCTACAGTGAGTTTCACGTTAAATTTTTGTCACAAAAATTCTCTCCATGAAATAATACCGCAAATAATTAATAATCATATTATAATTGGACGAGAAGTATCTCTCTTATGTTCGATTGGCGGCGTTCAGCCCCTATTACTGGCATTTAATTGGCCTTTCAGAACCGATCTATTTTTCAGAGCCCTTTATTTTGCACTCCACAACCCAGCCAAGCCCTACGGTTCTCAAAGAAGGACGATGGAGGGCGGTCAGAAAATCCGGTAAAGGAAACGAAGGAATCTTATCTGGATGCCAGGAATCGACTCAGCGGCTCGGTGAAACTGGCAATTTATTTTGCGCTTTCATCCCCTTACCTTGATCCCTACTACCCTAAGCTTACGCCAGAGCTCACATTTTACTCGAATTTTTGCCCGTGCAGTTTGACCTCGGAAGGGGTTAAAGCGACTTCAAGAGCAAAAGGGGCTGCGACAAAGTTTGCCATGTTGGGAAAGGTCAGTTCGTTACTCTGAAACTAGGGGTTACCCATACACAAGGGACAGCTAACCCTTTTTCACTGGGCGCATTGAAAACAACCCTTATTTTTCTATTGAAACTATCCCCCAGCTCTTGTTCTACTTTTTTTTGTATCTACTCTCTCATGAACCATCCGCCCTGTGTTACGTTGGTACTTCATTGGCTACCCCTGCTACTGTCTTTACCACCTTAAGTCTGCGTCTAATCGTTTTGCGAAACGGAGCCGTCAACATTTTATAAATGAGTCACGTTTGGCATTTAGCCACCTTACCTGGCTATGCCACCCTTTCGACCGGAATTAACCCTAACCTACATTTAATCACTACAAATGAACCCATGGAAGTTGTAACAACGAACTACCTTTGACCTTCTGTTTTTTCTCGAGTAACCTCAACCTGTCTACATCTAATCGCCTTTCCACGCCGTTAAAAAATCAACCCCTAATTCTTTTAACCTCCGCATACGCGCTACACTCTGCAACGCCTGGAATAATCATCTATTCACTGTTCACTGCGCTTGAATAACTGTCTGAATACGCTCATATATATACAATACTTGAATTTCGGAATTAAATAAAAAATGTTAACAAATTTTTATTCCCCTATTTATTGTTTCCAAAAAATCAGGTTACAGTCTTATCCGCTATGCCTTCATCCCTAAGAAATTTCTTCTAGAATTCGATACTGTTAGCTTCCTCAGGGGATCGGGGATGATTTTGGGAGTTCTCTAATGAGTGCACGTAGAACGCACGCTTAGTATGTCGCCAGCATCCACAAAGTACAGACGTAACGTAGCCGAGTCTTGGTTTTCTAAGGTTCCTCCTGTATTGTTGTCTCATGCTACTGGATAAACAAGAAGTAACAAGCTACGTGCTCGTCCTCTTTTACCACCCTCGTTCAAGGGTGGTACCGTCTAAGGGGGACACTCCGTATATACATAGCAAAATACCATACCCAACCTGTACATATGCCTTTCCTTCTGTAGGAAATTTTTTCTCTCTCTCTCTCTCTCTCTCATTTCGTTTTCTATGTTCCCTTTTACTCAATTTCTCTTACACGCCTCTTTCTTATGCTCGATATTTTTCTCTTTTTCTAATCCCTTTCACTGGGTCGGTAACTCTACGCTACCCTTGTATTACCGAGTACTTGCAGTTGACCTTTTTTGTACTGCGTATAAAGGTTGATTACATGAGAAAGATCAAACTCTCGTGCAATTGCATCAAGTGAATATATGTATTCTTTAGAAATTCATGTCAGATCCGCCATCTTTACTACTTATAATTATATGTATTAACAGAAGTCATATTTTAAATCTAATTTGACAATTTATCGACAAATTGGTAAATTAAATTATGATATAAATAAACGCAGCATAGCCACTAGCGGTTCTGTGATTTTGGATCGTGACGTCACCGTACTTAATTTACACTTTTGGGTATGTTTCGCTGGCATGTAGCTTCGAGGGTGACGTCATTGGACCCTGCCAGATCTGGACAAAGTAAGATCGCTAGTTCCTGTACATCGTTTATTTGTATCATAATTTCAATCACGTATCAGATTGTTTGGTGAAACGATGACATATGGTTTAGGATGTTAAAATTTCAATGGGTAATTATTAAATTAGAATAAAATGAACAGTCACGAAATTCGTATTATCCTGCGATTAAATAATTTTGAGAATGATTAATTGGCGACTCTCCCGAGAATCGCGTCTGCTTGCGAATTGTATCATTTAATAAAGCTTATTATCGTAATGTCCTTATTCATTGGAATTTCAAAATCTCCTGACCTTACGTTTACGATATAAAGACTCTGCACGCTGGACTCAAATTTAATTTAATATCGACTGTATTTTTCCTATTAAATGATGATATTACGTCAGCTTACATAAATCCCGTTATTGACACTTTAGTTCTTGCAACTCTTATAGGATACTGAGCCACTGTTAACCCTTCTTAAGATATATGGGGTTTTCAATAAATATCAACAAATCTTCGCGTATCACCTTATAACCAATAAAAAATATATTGCGTCTACCGAGCAGTGTGGAAAAAGGTTAGTAAAGTGAAAATAATATATAACTAACAAAACAGAAAAAATCTTTTAACCATATATAACGAGCCGCCAGGCTAACGAGAGTTGAATTAAAATCGAAGGAATCAATAAAAATAAATAAAACGAGAAGGAAGCAAACACGGGAATAGCATCGGGCTGACAGTAAAAAATAAAAGTAATTGATCGTGGGAAAAAGCAGAAAGGTCAGAGGGCATCGCCACTTTCCTCATTTGTCTGTATTCGCATGTGATATATATATATATATACACACCTTAACTCATACATAACATAAATGGAACTCGCACGTGCATATAGATGCAGATAATACGCAGGTATAGGTCATAGAAATACAAGTACAGCTGTATATATGTATATATATAAGTACGATAGAGTAAGGGTGGTTCTTCGGGGGTAATTGAAAAGAGATCTGACAGTGACGTGCAGGCCCGACGTGGTTGCGGATTTAAAATTGAAATTTAAAAAAAAATTACCGTCAAGCAAAAGAAGTAATCGCAGCGTAAGTCTGCTTTCACGGAACCGGATCCACTCACAGTCAAGAAGAGTGATCAAAGTGTGAAAAGGATAGAAGATGTAAGAGAAGAAGAGAGATAGGAAAATTGGACATAGAAGACCCCACAATAACCTCATCGGTAATAACAGGAAGCAAGAGAGTAGAATCAATGGACGAATATCGAAGGAATGGTGAAATTCAATTAATTTCGATTTAATTACGACATTTCCCAGCTCTCCTACCGACACACACCAGTGTCAATCTTACTAAGCTTTTCTCTTTTTTTACTCTTTCCTTGACTTTTTGCCTTCCATAGCTTCTCCTCTTCGTCCTCCCATCGCCATTCTCCACATCCCACACTCACATTTACCATTCTTATATACTCAAGCCCTCTGCAAATTTTCAAATAAAAGGAAAACCTACCCATTACATTTTACATGATCATTATTTTCGTCTACTTTTATAATGGAATAAAAGAATCAGTACCATTACCGTACATAGGCGTATCTCTATAGGGATCCTGACTGGGGTATGCATACATACTGTTGTGCTCATGTGTGTTTAACCAGGTTCAAGCCATAAGTATTACAGGATAACAAAGTTTGTGCATATTTAAATGATACACTCTATGAATGGTTATGTCAATAACATGCATATATTCTTTTTAATTTTTCGACAGGGTCGTATGGAAGTTGGGGAACGTGATAGGCTTTGGTTGTAGCACGTGTCAAAAGCGTTGTCAGAATTTTGTAGGCTTTTATTAATAAATACGTTACTGTTGGTGATATACTCTTTGTACTGTAATTATTTCTATGTGCCATAAGCATACATTTACCATTAATTATTAATAATTTTCAAAGACGAAATTAACCTGTCTAATAGTGCATTATTACAGGTAATATAATACACGGTACGCTGTCGCAATAGCAAAGTATTATATTATGTTATACTATGCTACATTGATTACATTTGAGAGAATGGAATACAGAGTGTTGTATTAGGATTAGAGGCGAGTGTTTGGATTATGTTTGTTCACGCTAAATCATGTGAACAATAATGACGTATTTGCAGACATTCTATTCACTATTTTTATTAAATTTATATTTTGCGTAGGAGACAAATATTTTTCAAAATGCACTTTAGCATATTTATCAGTGTTAGAAGAATTTAGATTTTTTGATAGATTGTGTAGAACTTTTATTTACTGAAAGTGATAACACTGTTTATATGCGTAGCTACGTTCGGTATCAGCTATTTACGCAATAACTGCATCGTAAGTGCATCTCAATGACGGGTTGTTTACATTTGGCTTTTTAAAAGTTCGTGCCCGTCATAATTATTAACGCACGTTTCTCATTGAGCTCAATTGAACGAGAAATGTAGTGTCTGATTCATATTCAGCAAACTACGTGCTCACGCTGCATTGCTGCAATATGTTTGTTATTTAGCCAGCTTTTTTTTCTAAAAATCAAATAATACACGCATTATGAATGTCCAGACATTTAAAAAACAGTTATTGCACGTTTCAAAAATAGCAGTAAATAAGGTTGGAGCATGATAATGTCTTACTCGATTGCATGCAGGGTAAGCATGGATACAAAGTAGACAGTGAATTTGGTCGCTTAAAAATTCGCTTAAAAATTCACTTAAATGTAACCACTCGAAAACAATACAACAAAAAATTTGCAGACTCGCGAATTTGTGAAATATTCTATAGCATGATTTTTATAAATTATTCATATTCTCACACATGTACACACGTAAGATTTGCACTAACCAGCCTCGTTTTCCTCAATGCCTGTACAATATTTTTTATTCGTAACACAGAAACATCGACACCGAGTACTCCTGGTCCGCTAGATGTTTTTGCACAGCCTAGCAGAAGTTTCGCAAAGGGGTTGCATTGTTCGCCCAGAACTTCCCCAATAAAATCCAGCAGACCGTCGGAGCACGTGTGTGCCTCTATATACATATCTGTGGCTGACCCTGTGTGGGTATGGAGTGCTGAATCCTACGAAGTTGGCAGTCATCCTGAACCACCCTCTATCATCCCCCTGTGACAGTGCTTGAACATAGTGGGACCATCCCGTAGATTTTCACCTACGGATATCTACATAGGATTGTCACTACCCCCATTTGGGTTGCTTTTATCACTTTCGAAAAGGGTGAAATCGCTTTCCTAGACATTGAAATTTTTCCTGAACCTACCAACCGGAACACCTCGACTGCTCAAAAAAGCACCGTAATCTCTTCTTATCCCGGTCGCGTTTCATCTCTGGACCCCTACCTCTCTCTGGAACCTGTGGACTAAAAAAAAGGAGGAAAAAACTGAATCCGAAGGATAAATCTCAGAAAATTCTTTTTATGGCAACCGTGGAATTTTTCCAACAGGAAAAGTACTCTTACACCCTCTGGACTTTTGGACAGGGTCCCTTCTTCAAGATGTGAAACGAGCACTTTGCCACCGCCTATATATCTTTTGAGAATCGCCACACTACGTGCTTGGATGCAGTTTTTTGTAAACCTGAAATTAGTACACTTTACATTATATACATATATATCTTTTATTGACGAAGAGTAGAAAATGTGGTTGACATCGATCGACGGTACCAAATTCTCTGATGGATCTGATGAATTAACAGGAGTATAAAGTACGAAAAATGAGAGCGGAAGTCGCAGAAAAATTTCAATGCAGATAGAATGAATCGTAGGTGTGAGGTAATGGTGGTGTTGTGTTTATTAAGAAAGGTTCATGGAAATACAAATACTAATTTCCTGCCAAAAAGTTAATTCAATCTGATGGGAACCACAATTGGTTCGGATGTCCCCGTTTGCCTTAAACGGTTATCAAATCATGGCTTTGACTCCTGCCTTTTCATTTCTCCTCCCCTTTCTGATTCTTTAATTACACTCTCCGTCACCCACATTCTCTTTACCCTTTATTATGTCGGCCTTTGTCATCTATATATATGTGCATGTATATATGTCTGGTAGCACCTTTCTTTATCCTCCTTTTTTCTCTTTCTCTCTCTTCTTTGAAATTCCCTCGCGAAAACTTAATTTCGATACTTTTTTATTTCCGCGACGATATTCACCCTTAGGAAAAAAGAAAAGAAATCAAAGAAAAGTCTCATTGGATTTGGACAATCGCATTTCGCGAATTTCACACGAGGATCAAGGTGAACACGCGAGAGACCAGGCACGCGACGACGCGTGCACATGCCGAGCGGTGCACTTACATGCCGGAGGAAGAATGCGAAGAGCGAAACTTTTCCAATCTCTCCTTTAAGTTCTTAGGGATTGTTGAGAAGATATTCCTAAGCCAGGAAAAAAGAGCTTTCAGTCCTGAGTATTAAGGATGCCAACATACTGAGCACGTGTATCCGAAATCACGAGTACAGTACAGCTTCAAGGTACATTGAGATGTCTGCACATCTGATCAATGATTTGCCACAAAATATGTATGTATATGGAATGGATACAGACGAATAGATCCCTGCACGGGATTACAGGCCAAAATGTGACTGAATCAGCGATACATATACGATATACAATTTTCCTTACACTTAGAATATATTATAGGTTGTTAGTCCCGTGCAAAGTATATTGCGCAATGGATTAGGAGTCGTGCATCACAGTCCATTTTAGCAGTGATTGCGTTTATAGTTCAGACCTGGACTACGCCGTCATAGATGGTTTATTTGTTTCCAATATTTTCTTCTGTCCCTTTTTTTTAATCAAAGAAATTTGTCGAACCGTTCTACAACTTTTACGATTCTATATCCTTTTTTCGTGTCTATTTCTTTTGCACGAAAATAACAGGATAACGCTTATGGAATTATCTGAACCATTTTTTACACGTGTACCGCGACTATAATAGAGAATGAGCAGAAGATATAAGAGTCACGAGAAGTACAAGAATCACAAGTTTCCTAGAAACTTGATAAAGGGACAAAAAGTTATCCGACGTCAAAAAAACATCAAAGATGGCAGAATTCACGTAGCTACAAGCTAGAACAGAATTCAGTAGAGCCTCTCATTGCTCCGATACGCTTACAGTATTCACCCTTATTTCTCAATTCCTTCGTATCCATATCCTGTGACCTTTGAAAAGTATCCGCTTATGGGGAAGGGGTCATCGGGGGCCGATGGGGAGAGGCGCAGTGTCGTCGAACGTCCTTCGACGTCGAGAGGCTCCGTCGCGACGGAAGAAAATCGAGAACGTCTATGGAGGACCGTAGGAGAAGGGATAACATTGAAGAATGGGGAGGGGACGAGTGGAGAACAAAAAACATAAAGGAGATGATACGGAATGAACGAAAAATGGCGGATATGAGTGGATGACCATAGACTCCAGTATGAAAATATTCTTTGATCCTTCAGGACGCAAATCTGCGCGGGAATATCGCGGGCCTCCTATGGAGAAGATGGGAGCATCCGGACGACACATAAAGCAGTTACGTAAGCGTTCAATTTGGCGATGGCAGACAGGCGCCGTTTCATAGCCGGCTTTTACTATGAAGTCTGGGCCACTGTGACATCGTATGAGTCACCAAGTACACTGTACAAATTTTAAAAGCCAATTGTATTAATCGCATCAAAATTTAGTCTGGGCCACTGTGATATCATATATGAATCACCATATACACTGTACACATGCTGCAGGCCAATTGTATTATTAATCTCATCAAAATTTCTTGTACTTACATTCAAATCAATCCAATCATCTATAAAATTAATTATCAACAATATAATCGGTAATGTACATGTCATATTATATACTTGTCCAAGTTTTATTTACCCAATTTTGTGATATTTCATTATATCAATATAAAGGCTTTGGAATTATATTGTATAGCAGAGCTGCTATTATTAGCAATACTTACACTGAGAGAAAAATATCGTTGTACTAAAATATAGTTAGTCTGACGATAATCTTACTATAAAATATAATTCCCTGCGGTGACGTCTATATTTTATGGTTATTC
>JARQTI010000444.1:1175201-1197588 GCA_030142655.1 Trachelus tabidus | reverse complement strand
AAATATTACAACCCTTTCTATATTTCTTTTATAATGTAAAATCGTTAAATCAACTATATACTTTTCTCTCAGTGTACGGCAAGTACGGCGATAGTAGTTCTCTACATACGTACAGTACTGGATCCATGGCGTATCGATTCTGATCTTGACCTTAGCCCAAAAGACGAGAGAGCATAATCGTATGTCGAACGTTCCCGACAATTCTACAAGTTGTAGTCTGTACTGGTAGTAGTAATGGGACTGGTAATGGTATTAGCGTAAAACAGGAACATTGATTCTAGGTGGTGCATTGATTTTGGCAAATTTTCAAAAGACACACTATAGACCCGGACCATTCCTCTTTCCTCTATCTCCTCTTCCTCCGCGAAGAAGCCTAAAGTGGCGGACAGTTAGAACGAGACCGACCCGAGGAATGAAGTGCGGGGAGGATAGATTTAATTTAATCCCGAAGGACGAACGCAGCCGCGTTACCGGAATGCTTTCCCGAATGAGAAATTCGCGAGGAAAACACACACCGAAGTTTCCCGAGCAATTTTGCTTAAATTGGCGAAGGGACTAGTAGTACCCAAACACTATGGGTTTCGATAATAGACCTTTAAAATCGGAGAAATCATTATATACGTACAGTATATATATATTGGTAATACATGTGGTTCAGTTTTAGGGGATTAGATGACAATCTGATCGCGCCACAAATAAGAAAGATAGAAACTATACTCTAATATTTCCCCGGGAAAACGCGATCCAAAAATCTTTACTAGAATAAATGCTAAATGGGCGCCAGATGCAACGCTGAGTCGCGAGGCAAACGAAACTCCCGAGAAAATTAAGGACACCGGCTAGGAGGAAAGAAACTAAAGAGATGGTAGAGGGGCAGGGACGCACAGATGGTAAAAGAAAGTAGATTGAAGGACCACAAGATATCTAGTAACAGTAACAATGGACCCTTTTATTTTGGGACTTATAACATTAATTTAACAAAGGAAATAACAATTTGACGATAATGAAATAAATAAGAATACGATATCGCGTATCGTGCCCTATACGGGACACGTGAACGAGATACGCCAAGACAAAAATAACACGCTATACAAGGTCCTTGCGGGATACGTGAAATAAAGAGGAATGATCCTTTCTGCAATCGCCTATGCGGAGGATTTCAGCCAATCATGGTTTACGCGCAAATATTTTAAACATGCCAATGGACTAGTTCGATGCTCCATATTAAATTAGATAGTAACCAGAGCCTCCAACGGATCGTATAACTACAATACTGGGAAGGATGGTACGCAAAATCTATGTTTCCTTACAGTCTGCGCACGATATAAAGGCGTAGGTCGCCTTTTCGCGAGACTCGGAACGTGTGGACAATCGACGGGGTAACGTTATCTCTGCTGGTGATTTCCGCGGCGTGACGCTGGTTCGGCGTATCGCATGAAATTATTGCATAACAAAAATTAGCCTAATCTCGTTAAGTATGGTAATCGGGACTCTGAAGTTCTTGACCAAAACAGTAGGACTTTATCTCTCGAGGGACGATACTGGGTCCCGTGATCAAAAGCACGCGAGTAGCACATCGGGTCTTTTGTGGCGTTAAAAATTAACGTCACAATATATATATAGAGAGAGAGGGGGGGAGACAGAGAGAGAGAGAGAGAGAGAGACAGTGAGAGAAAGAGAGAGAGAGAGAGAGAGGGAGGTAGGTAGGATTTTCTAGCAAAATCGGATTTTATACTTTTAATTTATCATCTTTAAATCCGGAACGAAAAATATCGCAAAATTTTTATCCCAGATATACTCATATATCATATATCGTGTACATGCATATGTATACACACGGTTAACGCATACCTACGTGATTGCGTTATTTATGAGTTTGCTAGAGACGATATTGGTCGTATTCATGATGGTTACGGTGGTGGTTGGCCGATTGTTGTTGTGAGAAAATTTCACTAGAAGCCACTACTGCGTATTAAATCATTACGGAACCGTGCCATCGAAACGACCATTAATTTTCATTAGGCGCTGACAAAATTCGCCCCAATTTCAAGGGGGGTTGGTAGAGAGCCCCCCCCCCTCCCGCCGAACAACGAACCAACCGACGTGCCAACCCTCTAGAACCAAAAGTCCCCGTCAACTGTGATGTCGCGTTAAGGGGGTGGTTGCTATCTGGCTTATATACGTGCATTTACAGGTCGGAAGGGGTGGGTTGGCAGATGGTGGTTCCTACCGGATGGGGAATGCTTTTGCCACGCTACCGAACCTTGTTCTCTTGTTAACGCGTTCCCGATAATTTGTAGTCCGGTCCCAGAGGTGTTCGCCGCTACGCGATGATTAACTTAACTAACTTTAACAGTTGAGCCATTCGCTTCAACGTACGTATATAATACTACACCAATATTATTATTATACTGTGACACTATCAATTATATATTTTATTTTCAACTCTGTAATTGCCCATTCCATCCCTTCAGATTCTATTTTTAAAGCCGTACAGTGTACTGTCAACGTAGAACACGAGTTTCGGGTAAAGAAAAGTCAGCAGGAAGGCATTATTACCTAAAAACCGGATAATGAGGATTTCGTGATGGATAATTGATAAAGACTTTTTTTTCTAAAGAAAAATAATCGTTTTATTGAAAATGTTTCTTAAATAACATGACACTCCCATCGGTCGAGGGTATCGCAATGGGAGCCTCATGACCGGGGGACGTATTTACAGAGCAAGTAACTGTCAACAATGTATTTATAAATAAATATTATTTGCGACAATGAAATTGATTTAATATATAATGTATGTATATATACGTATATATAATACGAACTTAACTATATATATATACGATTGGTGGTATACCGTACATACATACGTATATCATACACGACTCGTACGTAATGCATGGTTCTCTCTAGGAAGTTGCTTAATGAAATAATACTAGAAAATTCTCTTTCCAAGGGTTCTCCTTCTGCTGGCTTAAGTAACTCTTTATCATTAATCAGAATAGCCTTGGAGCCAATGAGAAATTAATCATGCATCGTTGGTAAAAATATATATATGTATATGTATAGACAGACAAACTCATTAAAAATTTGCACTAATAACACTTATACGCTCACCGGGTACAGACAGAAGTTCTGCCATTCTCGTGAATACTGTTTCACACACGCATTCATCCACACATTAATTATAACGCAATACGGACACATTCATTCCAACACCTTTTTATCTCATTTATGCATGACTTATGGAACATATGACAATGAATCAGCGATGTATCAAGGGCATCTCTACGTACCGCAGCACGGTAATAATGATAAAATGGAAGCGTAAGAACCAAAAAAAAAAGAAAAGTAGTTCCCATTCACTTTGTGCGGTACGTGCGTACATGTATAATTTACTTATACGAACACACTTCGAGAGCCCTTGTAACAAAAAGAAAGTCACCCATTCGCATCTTCCTACAACACATAATGTACACAGTACAAAATAATAATCTGACGCGATGAGAAAATCACGCGCGAGACTGGACATACTTTTTCTACGGTTTGTCTGCTGTTCACTTAACTTTTTGTAGCCATTAATTAACATTAAATACAAGCTGAATATATTCGTTTAACGTTGCTTAGCGTGTATAAGCGTGCGCCTACTTCTGTGACGTACGAGGGGTTATGCGACGCAGACCCGCGAATAGGCAGTAAACGTGAGAACGAGACACGTGCGATATCCCCATTTACTGAAGGAAAGACATAGAAAGGCCGGATATTGATGGTAAAGGTAGAGAAAGAGACAAAAGAAGATAGCTTGGCTAAGTAAAGATCTTCTTCTTTTTCCTCTTTCTGGATCTCCTTGTGTACCCCCCCCCCCACCCGCCCCACTTTACCAGAAACATCGTCCAAAATGAGATTCACAGGTTTTCCTCGCAATTCGTGTATCTACGCTGTAGCTAGAACTCGCGATCTTCTTTTCTTCCCCTCTATTTTTACTCCTAACGTACATAACCGCGTACACCCGTACGCATTATCTCTAATTTTTATCTCTCTGTTTAACTTTGTCACAGTCCAATCGCAAAAACTTCAATAAACGCACGTACACGTGTGCACGGGTATATACTATATATACTCTATACAAGTGCATGGATATACAGTCTGCGCAACCCGCGCAAGGCTTAATGATATAGGTAGTTTAATTGGTAGGATCTTAATAATCTCCTTTCCTTCCTTCCTTCTCACGCACGTTACAGTCCTACAGCCTATGTTCGGAGCTCCCGCGTTAAAATCCTATACGCTGAAGCTGTGAATTGGCTAGCATTGAATTTGACATAGAACAACACTAGTAACTACTGAAAAGAAATTGACTGTGAGAAAAGGCTCGAGTGAGCTTTTCCCAGCTCGGCAAGCGTAGGGTTGGCGCTTTTAATTAGTCCCATTGCGCATCTTGCGTGTATTCCTTCTCGACTCCTCGGTTATTCATTTATGTCACACTCTCCCCCTCTGCATTCGCCCAGTCCTGTCCACGTGCTTGAATCCCTCGTGGTCCTGCCCTGACCTCCCGTCGCAGAGACTCTGGCACCAGCTACCTAGGATGCTTCAACGATCGATCGACCGAATACTTTCTGTGTAACCGGAAACAAGTATTTCCGTTGCTTCTGTCTTTTTCCTCTCTTCGCAGGACCCAGCCTCCTCGTCTTCTCTTATCTGTCTATCCTTATGCGTTATGTGATGGCGTTAGGCAGTAGATCGATTTACGTGAGGTACCGTCCAAGGAGCAAGAGGGTCACGGGAACTATCAGGTATCCGGAGAATGCCACGCTTCCACTTCGGTTGATACACTGGCCGTTGTCGTAAGATTGACAGTGCAGCTATTTTAATTGAAGGGAGACAAAAAAATCAAGATAAGCCAAAGGTATCCTATGCCTCGTCATGCGAATAACGTAAGCGAGCTACTGTAAAAGAGCTATGGTGTGCAAGCAGTAATTTTCTTACCTTTAAGAAGGAGGTGGATATTCTCCTCAGAAATTTTTCCGTGTACTCCGCGGTTTCCTCGCCACACTGACGACGCACTGCGTTATAGGAGCACTCGACGAATTCTTTGTAAGCGCTGCAACACAAGAGCAAATGGAAAAATGGCAGATAAAAATCTGAAAATCTTTTAGCGTGAACGAGACGTGCACGATGGGCGGGACAAAAGTGTTTGACTATCGCGACAAATCCTTGCGAAACGAATCGTAAATACGTGTATGAATTTTGTACGGGGACGTAGCCACGTTAATTTCTTTTACTTCTGTTTGTTTCTTTGTCGAACGACTACTCGACGATTTATTCACTTTTATCGGAAAATTTCGCCAACGAAACGACCACGTGCCCTGTGATACGCCGCGCGCACCAGCTAGCACGTAACGTCATTAGCGTATCGGCGACACGCTCTACTGCAGCTTTTCAAAGAGATTCCAACTCTCTTCGTACTCGGGATATGTGTGTGAGAGAGAGGAGGGAGGGGGAGAGAGAGAGAGACAAAGGTAGAGATAAAATTTAAAAAGAAAATTAGATAAAATAAAACTGACCACGATAATACACGCAGTGTTGAGATATTTCATATCAAAGTCAAATTTTATATCTGAATATAAAATTCCATCGATATCTATACTAATTATTTTTCCTTTATAATTTCAATGCATTATCATTATTAATTTAGTGAATTGCCGATCGTGCTACCTTCTTAATATTGTGTAAACACTCGATTCGCGACTTCTCGATAGTTTTGCGATAGTCGTAGAATGTCGTTTAGAAATTGCCGAAAAAAACTCCCATCGAGTTGAATGTGGAATTGAATGCAGATCGGACGAAGGTAAAACTCTATTGCGTTGCAGTCTATGCATTCGTTAGTTATGCTAACGAAGGCGAATGCACTTGACGCACGTAAATGGGGTGTCAAGGACGCCATACAAGGGGCACACATTTACGGCAGATACGCGTTCATTTGGCCTCGCGGATAGTTACTGCTCATTATTATAATTTTAGGCTTCGCGGAGAATCCGTGAGAATGAAAGAAATGACGACGAAGAAAAAAAATATAAATATTCGCTTACCAGCAAATTGACTTCCTTGGTCCACCAGGAATCTTTCCGTTTCCATTCTTAATGATGTTTAACGTGTGATGATATCTCTGGGAGCACAAGTCGTACTCTTCGACGGTTTGCATGCACTTCGCGTGTTTGAGAAATTCTGAAAATTAAAAAAATGAACAAAATTAATTAAATTAACGAACGCATACTCTTCCTTTCGTGTCACATCTCATTTGCTCGTGACGCGAGGCTGATGCTTCATGGAGAATTTGTATTCATTCCTATGTATTTATGCGTACCCGTGTCAATTAAACTTGACTGATATTAAATGAGAATTGAATTCGTAACAGCGCAATTGGAATTCGGTTCAGTTGCGGGGGGAAGATTTAGAAATTGACTTTTTCTTGTTATACATATTAATTATTTATTCGGCACTTTATCAGGATAATCAATCGCGTTGTCCATATAATTCGAGACGATCGATATGCCAGTAAAAGGAATCGAATATTTACAAACAGAAAAATTGTTTGAACATTGTTCACGAGAATTTTCTACATTTTTCATTTTTGTCTTTTCAATAAATCAATATAATATCCTTACCATCCTGGGCTGGTCCTTCCCGACACAGTTCAGACATAACCTCGTTAATTTCCCTGTACATCAACATGAACTCATCGCGTTGCCGTTTATTCAGGCACCTGTTAGTATAACTCTCGACACACTTTGTACTACTCTTCAGATGACTGAAACAGAAAACAATATCGAGAATTGAAATTACGAGGATATCCATATTGGCAAGGTGTATAAAAAAAAATTGATATTGCGCACGATAATTATTCGTGATTTTTTTAAATTATCATTTTTTTCCCCCTTCCTACCGTCAACTCGACATTACGTCGGACAAAGGCGCAAATTCTGTTCTCCGGAAGAGGGTCGGATGAGGAACGGGAAGTGGAGGGTAGAGGACGAGGAAGTGGTAACGACTGTTAGTAACCTCGTGAATAGATCAGCCGCTTATTTATTTTTCCGCGTTTTATATTTTTATTTTAGCTGCCCTCTCGAAGCAAGTAAAATTGAAAGCGTAGTTGCGAAAGGTACGGCAGAATGACGGAAGCGCGTGTAACGAACGAGGAGAACTGGAAAGAGATATTTCGCAGTGAGAAAACTCTTCGAAAATTGATTGGGACGCAGCGGATATATTGAACAGCCGTGGTGGTGGTTTGGCTTGAGCTGCAGAATGAGCTGCCTTCGATGGTTAAAGTCTGGAAGAGGGTCTAGGGTGTTATCGAGTAAAAGGTTGGTAAGGAAACCCGTCCTCGCCAGCGGCGCTAGCTAGGTAAGCGTGATGCGAGTGCGAGAGAGCGAATAAAAAGGTGCAAAGCTCTGAATTTGCTCCTCGCACTGGCACAACCGACTTCCTGCTATTGTCGTTTTGGGACGTCACATTTAAATTTCAGATTTCAATTTCAATTTCGATGCCCCCGATACAATAGTATATAAGAACGGCGAACCCGTGAAGAGGGCACGAGGAGATAAGAAAGTAGACACGGAAGATGGAGAGGATATAAAAATGACGTAGAGCGGAAGGAGACAAGAGCGGTCAAGATAATAAAAGTGGGTGGCTGGAAAAAGGCAGGGGGGTGGCAATCACGGTAAGAAATTTTTACTCAGGATACTATTAACGTACTTAATACCTCGATATATCCTCTTGAGAATTTAACTTCTTAGAGCTTCAGGTACCCCTGTTACAATATTTCCACCTTCCATACTAAATATATCAACCCTTACATTGGCAGTCTTGGACCATAAACAAGCTGTAACCTACTTCAAAACTCGCCCTAGACTGGTATGTATATGACTGTGCAACATTAAATTTCCGGATCGAATTCGAAAAGTCCTACTTAAGGGTGAAGAGTTTACTTTACGAAAAAGGGGCAGTAGCTCGATTTTGAGGGTGTTTTCTATTTTCATCGAATCTGTCCGATTGACCATCTACACGCGAGGGGCGATACTCGAGTACTCATACTCGAGTCGAACCCGAAGAGACTGTACATTGCACCCTCTACGTTACGCATACAAGACGTGATAAGGGTCGGTATTAACTTTGCGCATCCCGTATTGTCTGTAGAAATCCATTTAATCATTTTCATTACCCCTTTCTTTGCTTAAAGTATTATTATTTTATTACTCCTCGTTGAACCTCCACCCATCTGTACGCGTGGTACCTTCACGGTATATATAGACACCAAGCTTATAAAGCGAATCGATACTCGCGAATACGGATTGATATATAAAGAAAATTGATTGAAAGGAGAGTAAGCGTGTCAGTGGATAAAAAAGTAACGAGAGCATATACGGATTAATAACATCCTATATGTGTATCAAGAGCAGCGTCCATGACCTCAACAGCTTTTTCAAGCTTCAAACTTCACGTCGTTTAATCAGCCGTGTCTCATGATTCAGAAATCCATCAGTAGTCTTGTGTATTCGTTGTATCTCGAGGCTCTCACGTGGACATAGTCAATTAGGACGAAGAAAAAATAGGAGCGAGAGAGAGAGACAGAAAGAAAACGAAAAAAAAAGATTACAGGGTGGACCCCTATATTAAACACAGAGTAAACAGCCCTCATGATAAAAACATTAACGATTATAACTGATGACATCAATGATAGACATTAAACTGTGCATTTGAGTATACCTATACAGTAACTGAAAGAGATTCTTAAGTATAGATTATCAGAAGAACGTAAAAGAAAATACAAAGAAAATATAGGCTTCGGCCTAAGGAAGCTCGGGAGAAGTCGGAAAGCGTCGTCAGACTTGTAAACTTTTCCTCGATTGGACTTGAGACCTGCAAACGAGTGCTTCGCGGATAATAAGATGATGAATAAAGTTGTAAGAGGTAGCTGGGCGTCGCGACGACTAGTACTCCTCAACAACCATTTCCCTTTACTGTAGTCGTTCGTTCGACATGAAACCACCCTACTGAAATTAGCAGATTTCTTGGCCAGACTCTCTAAAACAACTATCACCATCCCTCTGACTAGAAAAGGTTCCTTTTCACGACTCGCATTGAGAATCAACCCCAATCCGATTTATACCGTCCTGAGTGCGGACTCTCATCATCCTGGCAAAAGTTATCGTTGCGTATTAACGATCTTTCTAGGTGGATAAATTGGAAGGCTCCGAGGGAGTGCCAAACTAGAAAATCTGAATCCTCAGAGATGAAATACTCCAAAGTCGTCCCACGCTTACGCCATTAGATAAGATTGCGATAGCTGTGGAATTCATTTGGATAATAACCAAAGAGCCGTATTATTTCCTGAATTGGTATACCCTAATCTACTGCTACGATCTTCGCTTCCATAGACAGTGCCATACTTGAAGATTGTATGTACAAGCTCTTGCTTGTTAATAGTTCCCTTGGCAATTTTTAGGTTAAGTTAATTTACAGTACGCGTGGCTATTCAGGACTGTTATTTGTATTAATTTACCAAATTAGAACAATCTTTAGGTGGTTCGTTAGTCCTGAATACCCGTGTACAGTATATAGCATAATTGCAACAATTATTATGAAGATTATTTCAGCCAGCTTTTGTTTTCAATATACTTACGGGCACAGTTCCTCAAGTTCCCCTTTGCTTGATGCGAAACCAAGCTGATTTTTATAGATCTTCTCCAAGGGACGGGCACATCTCGTTAAATGTTCCTCGCCGCACTTTTCAGCCCGGCAACTCGCAAGAACTGAAAGTTATCCAAAAACAGGGAAAATTATTAGCTTAGTGAAGCAGATTACTAACATCCATCTATAACTATCGAATTACATAAGGTGTACTGTTAAATAACTAAGAGAGCTTTCCCTTAATTCCCCGTTCACTCCAAAGGTTACATTTAATTTCCTGATAATGATGCCAAAGTATACATAGTATGCAAACTATACTGAAATCAATTCTGACCGTCTTTCACATACACCAATCTTCCATAGAAAGCGTCCACATCACTTCCGTCTAATCATATCAAGCAACCCCCATCGAGCGACCCCTAGTGCTATTCGTCCACCTGAAATTCCTTTGTTAACCCAGGAAATTGTATTTCACAACTGTTTCATTTCGCATTTACTTTATTACTTTCGCTTTGCGTAACCATTAAGATTCATTGGGTATTGTTTGTGCGTTTCTTTATCTCCCCTTTTTCCTTGTTCCCTTTTTTCACTATTTTGACTTGGCAGTGTTCCAAAAGTTTCGCATTGAAAAATCGCAATGGAAATATTTACTAGTTCTGATCATAATTAGTTCTCCCCCCCCCCTCCCTCCTCTCTTTCTCGTAAGGGGTAGACATTTCGTTCCTAAACGGAAAAAAATCACTGACTGGCTAGCTACCTTGGATTACTAATTTATACACGTGTTTGTGTATATATATGTATATAGTCTGACATGATATTTGTTACAGATATGTACCACTGGTACTACTACACATTTTCGCGGTGTCTGGGTACCACATGACCAGCATCGCAACATAATACTTGATCCAGTTGAGCCAAGAGCTTCCCTTTTTTTCGGATTTATCAGGATTACACCCTCGCCTCCATATCTCGACATGTCTCCCCCCCTCTCTCTCTCTCTCTCTCTCTCTCTCTCTCTCTCTCTCTCTCTCTCTCTCTACGTTAGTGGACAAAGTAATGAAAAAGAGCGAAAAGGAATGCAGTAACAAACATATGTATGTACACCTACAGTGAAAGCGTACAAAGGCAGAGACAATGACGTAAAACGCACCCTTTATAAAATTCTCAGCTTCCAAAGTGAAATATTCGTGATTACCTACATTAACCATATAACTCGAATTAGCGGTGACGTCGGTACAGTAGTTCAGCTTATACATAAAACAAGCCTAAAATAAAAAAGGGCGAGAAAAATATAAAAGGGAGAAGGGTGGTTTCACCCTCTCGAACGAATGAGTCTCGCAAAATTCCTAGAGAGAAGCTTAGTGACTGCTGATTGGCTCGCGCGAGGGAGCAACGAAAAAAAAAAAGCGTACATCGACGAGAAACGGAGGGAACTAGCAAGGTAGGGATTGCCAAGGGAAAGAAGAGAGAAAAAAGTTGGCGGGTAGTGGCGAAAGGGATATAGGCCACGCGCGCGCACGCTAAACAAAAGCCATTAAATCCGAATCAACTTCTTAATTTGAACGAATGGTTTTTTGCCAGGGTATTCATCGCCTACGTAGTCGAGAGCGGAAACTCACTGGGGGGGTCGTGCAACCACCCCACGGTGCCAACAAACAGTTCAACCCCTATGGGAGTTATATCTATTATAAAGACTGCTAGTGGCTACTATAACCGCTATACTAGAAACCCACCCCCGGGGGGTAGCGCGGTATTGTTTAATGGCTGTACAACCCCATACGTAATATCATATTCATCTATCATCATTAAGGTGGCCTAGGTAAATGCGCTTTCTATGTTTTTATACCAGCGACAAGAGTGCGAGGATTTTGTACGGTTCAACCTCGGGATGGTTAGGGGTGCTGAGGGTGGCATCCTCGCCGTGTGAAATTCCCATTTTATACCCGCTGGATATTACCCAGCGTCACGACCCTTACACGTTTCGTATTTTCCTGATTTTTTTCCATTTTTATTTCATTTTTTTCCCACAATGAAAAGCATTCGCACCGGGGGACGGAGCCGCTACCGCGTGTCCTGCAAAATATTACTGTACCGTCGAGAAAAGCGAAACTTTAGGGCGCACTTTGTTCTGCTCATTGTCAAGCTTTCCAGGGCGTAGATATTTCAGATCCATACCGTTACTTCTCCGAAGCCTGAAGTTATGGAATTGGTAATAGATTTTGCCAGTAACCGTTGGATATTACATTTTTGCGTATAACGCAAAATACTCAGCCTCACGGCATTTGCAAATTCTGTATACGATTCGTGAATGGGAGAGAGACAGACTTATTGGAGTCTACACGTTACTAAGGGAGACAGAAATATTCAAACTCAATGCTTCCCTCGTTACACAATCAGTTATTCGATCGATATTACGAAGAAATATAATTATGTCAATACTATCTTAATATAAATCATCCCCTAAAAGTAAGTACTGAACTCTAGTTACATATCAAGAAGAGCATGACCCCTTTTCTTAAAAACCCTCCCTCCTCGCAGTTAATTTAATTAAATGAAGCTACATAACGAATCGGGAAGTCGTCCAGATCGCAGAAATATCTCGAAACGTCATGAGAAGTACGTTTCTTTCATTTATTCTTGTCACGGATTGTCTACGTGAATGAGTGAGTGACTCCAGGGTGAGCTTCCGGGCACGCTCTTTTCCTTGACAACCTATCTCTGCTTTCCGTATAAAAACGACGTTATCCTTTTTTTTGTACTTGGTGAAATTTGACTTCATGTACAAATCAGCAACACGTTTACTAACAGTTGGCACAGATAAAATCTACATTTATTCCTCCAATCAGCTATAACTCATGTCCGAAGTCAGACTTTTGTTTTGACAAACGTTGAAGACTGAATACAAAAAAGTCTGATGTCGCACGACCGTAGAACAATGTACGTATAGAGAAACACATATTTTACTCAAATCGTTAAAGAGTACCGACGGCTTCTAATTTCTTGATAAATTTTCTCTCTCTTCATGCCTGACAATAACAAGAAAACCAAAAAAAGTACTGCAGGTAAGATATAATCATGTCAATTTGAAAGTTATTTATTTCCGTAAGTCTCTCGACTCGCAACGTGTATACCAAAGTGTGCATGGAAAAAAGGCATCCCTTGTTAACCCTTTCGTTACGGGTGCAGACAATAGTCGACATCTATGCGTCGACCTGTGACGACTCTCGTCACTAAGAAATATAGTTCGATGTATATATGCTCTTAAAAAGTGTACATACAAGAGAATCCCAAGGTGGCGTTGAAAGACGTGAGTGCGAACACCGAAGACTATTAACGTGAAAGGTGCACACTTTGCGGCGCTGTGCCCCGTTCAGTGGCGTCACTTTAGCGGAGCGGCCCTATGTAACGAAAGGGTTAAAGTTTCAACAGTAATGATTCCACCCTTAACTAAGCACATTGACAATATAAAATACGATTATTTCTCAATAAGAAATCTATCCCTCGCGTTCATGATCCGTATAATTTATGACGAATCCTTTATCGCGAGTTCCTCCTAAAAGTCACCCTTTCTTTTTCTTCCAGATACCAAGCGTTAGGCTTTGTCGCCCTTACTACCGGTAAGAAGCACCCCCGAGAGAGAGTATGGAAACTCGGAGGACGAAAAAGAAAGAAAGAAGAGAAATAAGGGTGGTCCATTAAGGGCAGATGGGAGTCGCTCGATAGATAACGCGCGACGATAAAGCCGCGGCAACCCTTATCGGGCTCATTAATCGAACGTTTATACACACAGGCATGCACGTACGCCGGGTACATAGAGGTTATATCCGTGGCATCCGCGGAGTACGATCAATTTTCGATTATTGGAAAAGCAACCGTGGAATTTCGAATTCGAGGATCTCTAGCCTGGAACATATATATAAACACATAGCACGTCTGTACTGTCTTTATACCTCTAGGTACAGTGTGTATATACATATATATATATATATATATATATATATATATATATATGTCTAATAGATCCTGCTATTAATTTCATCAGTAGTACCGATGCTAACCACGAGTGGCGCTAGTATACTAAACAGATATCGGTTGCTTGCCAGTAGCTAGCTAGCTTCGTACCAGAAACCGTTGCAAAGGGATGTAAAATACGTTACGTTGGTGAAAAGGGTTAGAGAGACGAGATAGAGACGTACGTGCCACTCGGAAGATTCCTACGGATTTTCCCATCCGGTTGGTGCAATGCGTCTCGAATGTGTACGTACCTAACCTCTCCACAGGGATGATCGGCTAAAGAGTTCCAGAGAGAGCATTCGATGTTCTTTTTTATCAAGCTTCCACATAGCCACAGTTTCGAACGAACCAACCAAATCTCGATAAACCCAAGGGGGGTTTAGAAATGGTAAGTGATGGGAAAAAGTATTGGTTATGAAGAATACAGTGAAAGTCACCTTCGATTTTTTTTACCCTAACTTATGACAGTCTGCCTACGACTACAGTACAATTTCGCTCCGGTAGAGTCTGAAATTCATAAAGAGCTTTGTACACGTTCGAAGGGTTGTCTTTATAAGATTCGGTTTCCCTTTTTGTACTCGTCGCCTTGACAATATTCTAAGTTTCCTCCGCCCAAGAAAATTTCATATCCCGCCACAGAATATTTTTTTTTCACGGTGTACATCCACGAGTGTACGTATGCACGCGCACGGTCAGACCCCACACAATAAAACTCGTGGCGATTGGAGAAGTATCGCTTACGAGAAAAAATTATTACGCTATCCATAAAAGTGGCGCTTATGTTTGCACGTGTGAAGTAACTCTATGGTCTCCCGTCAGAGGCGCTCAACTCACTGTTACCTCAGACCATATCCCTACTCATTCTCTGATCAAGAGAATCTTGTATATAAAATTTGATTTTAGTATATTACAACAGCTAAGGTTTTACGGTGGGTTACCGTGGCGGCAGCAATTTCGTAAATTCCTGAAATTCTAACAAGAACCCACCCATCCCTGTATATTTATCAACTACGATTCAAGGACCGGCTCTTGGAGGCACGGAATTCCCGGAAAATAGTGAAACCGCAACTGTTCCGGCTCATAGCCGGAAACGCCGAATGACTTCAGGTAATTCATAGGTAAAAGTTCAAGTCAAACCAAGTTAAGATTGAACTCCCGTGATACGCGCTACAAATTATGACCGCCGCGTATGACACATAATGGTGTATCAAGGTCGTTAAATTCTTTCCAAATCGTCTTTCACGAGTATAGTTACGTGCTCGAAACTCATCGAGAGACATGAAAAAAAGTGTCACACGGGAACCGTAAGAGTGTGCTATGTGTGAGCGTTGAAGTAAACCCGTGTTAGACCGGCAGCAAGCAGGCTGCAAGGCCAGACCACGAAACAGGCTCCCATTGGCTGTTTCACATCGTACGATGATCCTGTCGCACGATATAAATACGCTCGACCACCGATATGACTTCCCTTACCCCTTTCACATATGAGCATCCATCCCTCCTTTACTACACTTATCGTTATACCATGCGCTATCCTTTTCGCTCTGGCTTACGCACGTGCGTTCATAAGGTTGAGCGAACACGTACGTAATGTATCTACATTGTAACACACACGTATGCACAGTAAAATAGAGAGGGCATATTATGTATAACTATGGGCAGATGAGCATACGTGTATGTTATAACATTACATTATGTATGGGACAGGCCAATGACGACGGAACGGTGTATTAGGTTAATGAAATCTGCTAATGGCCGTTTGTCCGTTCATATGTGATTAGTCAGTTGGATATTCACCCATCAGTGAACACGTGTTGCTCGGATTGACGTATGCTTACGAATCTATTATAAGTTAACATCGTGTTATTATAATACAGCGTATTCTGTTATCTTAATAATTTTTTTACATCTTCCTTGGCCTCTTCCATATCTGTCAAGCTTTATCAAGTAATGACAATGGAGGATCTTTTTAGAGACTCTTGGGAATTTATGTATGTTTATATAAAGTATATACTTCTATATATGTGCATAGGATTAATTTTGTCCCAAAGTAAACGAATCTTTGTTCCCAAAGGCATTGCACATTTTAAGTGTAATATACGTGCGTCAAGATATCAAAGTTACGTGATCTTTAAGGACATCGGTACTCGTAGTTATATGTACGTCTTCTACAGTTCGTTCACGCGATCAGTCTTCTCGAGGTCACCTGCTTACGTCTTAACCTTAAATTGCACTCCGTGCAATTTTTAACATGACGTTACAGCTTATATTTCAATATCGCCTCAGCGGCGACAACGGAGTGCAAAGGGTTAACATCTAAAGAGTCCCCTGAATATTGATGCCGCGACTGAATTTAACTTCAACAGAATTTCCAAAAACCTGCATCACCAGATATCTATTCATCAATCAGCTGGTACATACAATTTACGAATTCTAGTGAAATTTTCAAATAACGTAAAAGAACATTCACTCTAAGGGCAAAGTGTTGAGGGTGGAAAACGGAGCGTAAGGTTCTCGATTCTATTTAACTGACCTTCGCACATGACGTGGCGAACAAGGCGACCTCCTTAAAGCAGAACCTTCTCGGTATTATATCCACTTATTTGCGAACCCTAAATTTATTTATAGATAAAAGAAGTTATTTTTTCGATGGAAATTAAAAAAAAAATTAATGACTGGGACTGCCGTAATTAACATCAAAATCTTTGATCCTTACCGGCTTTCAAAAATGTCATTACGCATAGTACTGGATATAAGAATAATTGGCAAAATTTACAATAGAGCTGATAGAACACAGAGACCAGAGTGCATAGAATTAGACGCGTATCGATACATTTCCTTGTAATAACGTAACACGTACCATATTCACGCATTACGCATGTATCAGCGACAGGTATAGATACATGCTTAACACATACGAGTGTGCCTGTGTCAGTAAAGTCGCACGCCCATCTGGTCAACCAATGGGAGCCCACTACGTCATCTCGTACGATGTAACGGAGAGACTCTATCCACGTGGGTTATGCCAGCCTCGTCCTCTCCCGCTAGCACTATAGGTATAACCAGCCGCCACGCTATTTTCGTACATTGGTTCTTATACAGGGATACGTGCCTCGTGGAGCATTATAGAATACCCTACACTACCCTAGCCACCGTCAAGGGCTTTTCTTAATGATCCCCTGTTCTTTTCTATTAAAGTCTGAAAATTACCCTTGTTTATTTTACTTCGAACTGGATAGGATTTATACGAGCATTTGCATAAAAGTTTAGTTCCACATACATAGGTCGATTTACGCTGATGCTCAGGCCTCTACATACACTATATTTTACGAATAGCTATAAGACACTTTGGCTTCGTTTAGAGATCTTTCTACATATACGCTGCATAACATAATTTTAGCTTTTTCGCTACGTCTGTACCTCTGGCACTGTTGTTGATCTTTAAGCTGTGATAGGTTAGTCTCTCAATAGTAATCTTGGCATTAAGGTAAATTCTATCCATTAGTTATATTTTGCGAAAATCGTTAGAAGACGAAGAGACGTTGGCGCTTCTTAGTTGTATGTAAACAAACGATTCGAGATCAATCTAACTAATGTATGTATATATTTCTTAGTTGAATAAGTTTATCTCTGTTTGTTCCGAGATAACGTCCAATTAATTTCAACGGATTTACTGCTTGAAATTTGTTGTCATACGACTGAGATCTAAGAATTTTTGCACTCATTATACCATATACAATCGATAATCGAACCTCATAAAATTCGAAGCTGTATAGAATCTATGACGAAGAAAAAAAACGTAAACGTATGTAATATACTCACAGGAATAAAATGCTGTCATGAGCAGAGCGATCCAAGACAGTTGACGTTCCATCACGTTTTTCGTAAAAGTCACGCGTTCACTGTGTATCTTTAAATTCGTCTCTCTTCCTTATTCTTTGAGTTCTCTTGCAACCAAACAATTTTCTACAGTGTTCTTTCTTGCCGCATAAACTGTCTTCTCTCCCATATAAGTCGCTCCGATAACTTCAGGTAAAGTCTCTATCACGCGACTATTTCAGAAAAAGTAAATAAACGTATTTCTCTCTATAACCTCTGCGTTACATGCAGTGATAATGTGCTGCCGTTTTTGTTTTTCTATTATTAATTTTTATTATAAAGCCGGATAACGTTCAAGCGCACACGAGATTCCTCTTATCGTTAACGCAGAGCAACCGTTTCGTGTGACTCGCCGTATGCGACTGACTTTCTTAAGTGAGCGCTTTTTGGCGGCATATCCTACGTTCGAAGCAACTTCGTATCGTGCGCATGCGTCAGCCGCTCACGCCACCTTTTCCCACTCCGCATTCTCTGCTGATATTCATTCCCCTTCTTACTCTGGCTCTATGCTTCGACTCCTCTCTCTTACTCTCTCGCGTTGTCAGCCGACTATCTGCGCCTGTCATGGTCTTACTGTGATATCAGGAACTGGTCTCACACCACGAGTCTACGGATTGAGAACTTCAGGATACCTGTGTAAGAGTCATGACGACGAATCATTCTCTGTTATTCTAACAGGTACTAAATACTATGAATTCGATTTTCTATAGTACCGCTTCCTTTTTAAGCCATCAACAAAAATTGTAACACTCACCTGCCGTCAACTACATCATACGCAGATACCACTGCTGCTTTGATAACGAAAGGTAAACTTTTTTTTTTAACACTTCGTTATTAATTTCTCATGGAATTGTCGTTATATATATCATTCAGAAATTTCATATCAGAAATTTGTTTTGATTAACGATTATACAACCCTTTTTCAACCCTCCATAAGCCTTAGGCTGACTGTGAGAGGAATCAAAAGAAATTGCTAAGAGGATCACAGGACCTTGAAGAAGATTACACGTGTTACGTGAAAGACTAACGACTCGCAATCATTTTACAAATTAAAGCTCTCAACCTGTAGCCTTTGTACATTTGCTTTCTCACTTAGGTCTCTGTCATCTCCTAGTAAGATAATACCAAGAAAGCATAACTCATCTGTCTCTTTTTCTTAATCTGATGCTAATATATTTCATAGAGAAGACCGACTCTTCTTTCTTTGATTAAAGTTCGTCTAGAATCTTCAGCCTTTAGTACTGCAGTGCTAGTAGTAGCTTCTTAAAACGTCAGTAAACTGGCAAATCGAAGGAATTTCTATCTGATCGAAGGGACAGGGGTTTGTGTGCCCCAAGACCATTTCAGAAGTCTCGTATCATCCAAAACTGTTATGTATCAGTTAAACGAAAAGAGTTTGTAAATTATTGTGAAAGCAGTGACGATGGGGGATGGTAGGATAGCCTAATTGTAGGACGATAAATCTATTTCGCGATAATAATATCACTGGATAAGTTGATATACTGCTAGTACTGTAAAAAGTATCGTAGCATTACTGATAAAAAAATTAGTTTAAACAACGATACCACACAGATAATTGTTCGTCAAAAATTACAACCAAAAATCGTGGCAGTCTTGAAACATGTTAGCGTTTCATGGCCTATTGTCTGTTCATTTTAGAGCAGTTCACAATGTTGCAATAAAATGTCGCACAGAGTATACTAGAAGTATCCTATTAAAATATTGATACTAATTAGATATATATATATATATATATACGGAAATAAAGAAATGTGTACACAGTTAAATTTCAAAAATCATCTTAAATAATTGAATAGTCTAGTACCCTGTAGTAGTACCCTGTATTCAATGTTACATTGTAAATTTATGCAATTTTCTCCCCAAGACTCGTACAACTTTTATAGTAAAATCTGGTATAAAATCATTTTCATACGATTTTCGAAAATTTTTCTCTCGTGCGGTCGAATATTTATTTGCCATATTAATAATCCTTGTTCTATTATTAATTAACTCCGCCATGTTTATCACGACGCCCCCTAAAAATTATCACAAATACATTTATCATTTACACTGTAAAGTGTATACCCAGTGATACTAAGAATATCCTATGTTATTAGAAATAATTATTTCTCGAATGTTCCACAATAATTTTAATCGCCAATTGCTCATGAAAAATTAACAACAAATTTTTTTGCGTAGTTAAAATCAACCTCACGAAACAAAAGAGGAAAGCAATGCCCGAAATTTAGGGGATGAAATTGATATAAGGTTGGCATTGGCATATCGACACGTATCGAAACTAATAAAGAATTAAACGAAACAAATAACCATAAACGAGAAAAAGCTCGAATAGGAAAGCTTTTGCGGGGCCAAGTTTAAAGCCCCAACACCACCACCTCCAGCAGGACTACCAACGTCTCCAGCACAAGCAAGAACGTGGCCGACGTTGGAAAACGAAACTCGTAAAATTTTACGGGCACACCAGACGACCGAGCTTATAGTTCGCCACACGGATATACGCCGAGAGGAATTTGCGAAAAGCTTCCTCTCCGAGGATACTCTCGTACGTACGTGCGTAACTACATATACATATACATACGTAATCCCCTCTGCATCCTTATTTCTTCACTTCACATTCGGAACATCCCATACGTGATAGGTGAATCAAATCAGTCCCATAAGAAATTTTCCCCAGTCATATATTTATGCGATCTAAATATGGTACAGGAAGATCAGCCGATGTTGATAATGTCTCATGATAATGCCAACACCGAAAATCACGCCACCTGACATATGGGTACGTGCTTACGTATGCATATATATATATATATATATATATACACTTCAATGCGTGACCCACGTCAAGCAAGAGTACGTGACAAGAGCCGCAATACTCTGAAATTTGTACAGGTGTAAGGAGAGAGACTGAGTAGGAATGTAGAAAGCGAGAGAGAGATAGAATGAAACAAATGCTTATCAGTGGCACCACTTTCCTTAAAACATTAGATTGAAATTAGGGCATTACGTCAAGATTATAAGATCCTGGAACACACCAATGATACGAGCCTAACGTCTATTACAAAAGTAGACACGTCCTCTCTATGAGAATGCTCCCAGCCCTTCTATCTCAGTCACGCCACCTATTGCTTTCTCCCTCCTTTCTGATCCAGCCTGTACCGCAATTGCTGTCGTCACGTCCTTAGCAATTTCACGGCATGATTTCGTACCTGGAATATCTGATTTGAGACCTACAGTAGAACCTCGATTAACCGGAATGTGCCGAAAGGGGGGTACTACTGATAACAGAAATACCACGAGTAATCCAACACACGTAGATATCTTTGTGAGGAAAAATTAATAATACGATACATATTTAGGCCTACTTTTACTGTTCAAATTTTATCGAATATTTAATTGAATCCTGTTATTTAACGTTTATGATTATAGTTACCTAGAATGACATTGACCACTCAACAATGAGTTTAATCAAGCTTGGGATAAGCACACTGACTCACATCGCGGCCAGCATCGATAATCCGCCGCAGGGATAACTTGCACTCGATTAATCGAGATTCTATCGTATTATTTTACGCTATAACTCTTGATAAGCAAGTCTCGCCTTTGTAATACTAATCAGTAACTGCATAATACGCGTATATGTGCTTATGTACGTATATTAATTTTATACGTATATATATATATATATATATCTATTTAATCACCAATACTATACAGATATACGTGTGCGTGCGTCATGTAAATTCACTCTAATCAATTAAACCAAAATCGTACAGCCAAAGAATTTCGAATGAAAGAAGTACATACACACGTCAGAAAATATTTTTTTTCACAAAATACGATTTTGGGTATGCTCTTGGCCCCTACCTTGTCAACTTTAAGGGCAAGGCGGGGGCGTGGAATGTGCCATGACATAGTCCATTAAAATTTTCTTAGCACATCGAATAAAGAAAAGAAACGTGTCAATGCCGCTTCAACTCACACAAACGCATGGCTGTGAGCGTTCCGAGAAAGTTCGTCGCTGAAATAAAGACGTGATGTCTGATTTTGATTATTTTGTTATTTTAGATTTCCTCAAATCTTATTTCACGCTGTGCTCCTTCATGGCTTAAATTTTCTTTGTTCCCGCATCAGATGAGTATCCGTGTACTTATACATATATATGTTAGAAAGCAGTTTCCAGGACTTTTTTCTTGCTTATTGGCAGTTTCTAGGAAATTTGGCATTTTCCAGGGTGGTCCTGGAATAACCCTTTATGTAACGTATACTTGCAGGGCCGTTTGGCGGCACTCACAGCGAATTTTCCAAAAAATTTTTGATGCTGCACAGCCGGAGTTGTGTTGAGCTAAGAAGTAGTTCATTAGGTTAAATTAGGTTAGAATTTCAATGCCACATGTCCCAAGGTTTAGTTTTTTTTTTAGAGAAAAATACATTGGCTTGCTGTGTCGAGTGCCGCATGTCCTCGAAACTGCCCATCGAAATATTTGTATATATATATATATATATATATATATATATATATACTTGATCCTCGAATCATCAGATCTCGCAGAATTTACGTCAGCATAACAGTCTCATGCCTCAAAGCATAGCGCGCGTCGTCGTACCTGGTGTGTCTAAAATATATTTTTCACTCGCGGCTAACCCTTGTCGCCTACATTTCCCTCTCTCTCTCTCTCTCTCTCTCTCTCTCTCTCTCTCTCTCTCTCTCTCTCTCTCTCTCTCACTCTCTCGCTCTCTCTCTCTCTCTCTCTCTCTCTCTCTCTCTCTCTCTCTCTCTCTCTCTCTCTCTCTC
>JARQTI010000444.1:1136910-1175130 GCA_030142655.1 Trachelus tabidus | reverse complement strand
TCTCTCTCTCTCTCTCTCTCTCTCTCTCTCTCTCTCTCTCTCTCTCTCTCTCTCTCTCTCTCTCTCTCTCCCCCCCTAGCTCGACTTATTTTGCTCTTTCTCTTTTTAAAAATATATTTTCGTACGCTCGACGCCACAACGCGAAGTCACAAACGGGTGCCATGCGAAAAGCGCGAAATTTGCATCTATTTGAATCTCAAAGATGGCCAAGCTAGGTTAATCTACATTGGCAAGTGGAGTACCGCGGTGTGTCCACCGTGATCGGTATATCATCACCGCCATCGCCAGTGTCACATATGCACGTGTGACCATGCATGCATACGTAATATAACAAATGCAGAAAACCGAGTAAAAAGAATATTTTTTTTTAAATTCAACGGCCCTTCCGTCTACATTGAAATCGTTACATCTTGCATAAGCTTATCGAACGTAATTAAATACTGCGTAGCAATAATTAACATTATGCGCGGCAGTTCCTAAACGTCTCAATCATGCGCATTGATCGATATCGAAATGACAATCATTCATCGTGTTGTATTAAGTTACGTCTCTAATCATGCAGTCTGTCGATGATTATCGTGGGATAACACTGATATCATATGACAAGCGAATGGTCACGCGATGGCGTGATTTTGATAGTAACATTTAATCGTTATCATTGAATCGCAGCATTCGATCAATGACAAATTTCGTACATCGCGCACAAGGCAGTTAGCGCATGACCGAAAAATCTATTCAACGATATTAACTTCACAGCGTAGAGGCAGTAACGCTAATACATGGAAATTCCGTTTGCCCTGTGTCATGGGTTTCGTGTTGGTGGTTCCGGGTTTCTGCGTTCCCGTTTCCGCGGTTCCATCGGTTCTGGTACCAGAATCAGACTTCACACTAGTCCCATGAGGCACTTTACCTATATCTATGCATGTATGTAATCGCACTAGCTATATACATACACAAAGGCGCATTCACGTGTATGCATTAGTATATTCCTGAATTCGGTCTTAACTGGTAATATCGAATATGTGACGACCATAACCTACGTAACCTCAGTCTGTCCCGATATCCTTTTTCGCATTTAAAAAAAATTCTTTATCTCTTTCTACTTTGTTTACTTCACTATGGACGAAAACAAACGCATGTAAGCGCGCTTTCATTCTATCGTCCCAATGCTCGTACATATGATCTGCAAAAATTTACATTAATCGTGTCTACGTCATTACGCGTACTCTGTCATTCCTACGCTTCCTACGTTAACGACGCCTTACTGTATCTCTCTTCCTGTCTATTTGTTTGTCGCAATGCTTTCTAAGTAAATAGACGCGCGCTATACGCTATTTCTCGTTTTTCTTTCTTATTTACTTTATATTATTTTTTTACGAAGCTACAAGCATAGGCAGTACGTGCGTTACTTTTGCTTCCTGGGTGAGATACGTCATGAGATAGTGCGCAAGGAGAGAGAGAATGATAAGACAAAGAGAGGGAGGGGGAGGGAGAGAGAGAGAGAGAGAGAGAGAGAGAGAGAGAGTCAGGACATGGCAGGATGAGACGCGAATAACGACGCTCATAAAACTCGGCTAATTCCAAGTTGGAAACTTTTTAAAAGCACGGAATATCTCGTGCCCCTTCGCCGGTCCTGCGGATGAGATAAAAATATTGTTTTCTAAGTTTTACTTTTATATCCATCTGACGTAGGTGAGTAGACAGTTATTAGGACTGCCCGTCTGTTACACTTGCGACTCCGTGGCCGTCGCCACCACTGTTAAACTACCATTTCGTTTTGCCTACCATTTCTCTTTTAGTGTCCATTCACACTGAATTACCCCTTGATACGCGTAACCATGTTATCTCGGGCATCAATCTCTTCTACCATCAGGAACGTTAAAGGTGCATACGTATACCTACGTAAGCAGTATGGCCAAAAACTGAACGACCAGAATCCACTTTTTGAAAATATATTGCGAAAACTCAGTGGCAACGAAAAACAAAAATAATATAGAAGAGGGACGAAAGGACGATTTAATTCGGATCCACAGGGACGATTTGAAAATTCGTACGGCGAGAGAGTCCGCAAGTTGCGCTTCGTGCGAAATGATGACACACTGCAGCCGCTTTATTAAATTTTTGCCCGAGAGAGGCTCGCTTAAAAAACCTTCTCTCAAGGGTGGCACGACTGGGAGGAAGTGCGAAACCCTTTGGAGATATCTCACATTTTTCTCTTGAGGTTTTCTCCGTTACAAGCTACTTTTTTTCAGGTCCTTCCTCTTCCATCTTTTACCGCTTACTATCTACGCTACGTGCTTCAGTCCCTTTTGCTTTAATAAAACTATGCTGTAGTACTTTGATAGGTATATCTTGACTTCATCCCTCAGAGATACGAGCCCTTGAGCATCTTCTTATTCCACCTTTACTTCGTCGTCTTATATGAATATCAGAGTGCCCCGTTCCTGTCAGGAATTTTCTTAAAAAAAAAAAACCCTTCACAAAATCATCCCTATACACATTGTTTAACTACCTACGATCCATTTGCACAGAGTTATTCGGAGGTACTGCAGTGTACCATTTTAAGTGTACCAAGTTTATTGTTATATAGGAATAAAATGGATGGGTTCAAATTTAGTTGGTGCAATCCTCTTGGATAGTTACATATACACGTATTAATATATAATATAGTATATATGTATCAATAAACCCAAAAAAGTGCAAGCTTCGTTTGCGATATCGTAATTTGAAAAGAAATTCTTTTTACGAAAGACATATCATTTTTCGAATGATTGAACTATTTTTATTCTCTTCATTTTTACTACGTTATTCGTTTTTACTCATAACGGGCCAAATGAAACTGTGGTCGACGGAACGGAGTGATGCGGTTACAGTGATCCTATCATTTGAGATCATTGGACGAAAAAAATGTTGCGTTCTACAAAAGTCTATTCTCGGCATGTTATAGGCTATTCTAAAGGTACATTGAATTCATCAGGTATCTGTACATGTATGTTAGAAATAAATATTGCCATAGCCTCTCGTTACTGATTGAACGGAGATGCAAACGAATGCAAAACCTTTACGTTATTGATAGGCTGGACCTGTAGGCGAATAGCATGCATTTATTTTTTCGACTCCTTCCTGCATTTTTTACCCTGGCTCCTCCATACACGTATGCATGTATATGTCGCAGATAAATAGTATCGGCTATCTTCCACAATAGTCACGCATAGATACCTTAGCGTGTGATATAGGTATATGTATAGACGTTTGACGTACCTATATTTAACCCTCGATTGTCACACTTCATTTTGGCCATGTTATTTTCAAAGTGGGTTAAAATAACCTATATAGATTTTCTAACGCATGTAATTGTAAAATTGTCTAATATAATTGCGACAATAAAATTTGCTGATAAGGTTTAAGACGTGTACAATGTTTTCCAATAGTCAAAGTTCCAAGAAACATGGGATAACATGTGAAAAAAAAAATTCGAGAAAAATATTACACGAAATGAAGAACATTTCATGAGAAAATTCCTAATTCGTGTTTTTCAACATTCTTTGCAAAAAATTAACCCTTTCGGTACTACTGCCGACCATTGGCGGCAGCCACGAATCGTTTTCTGGGTACTACTGCCGCCGATTGGCGGCGCCTTCGGTAAGTTATTTCGCGATAAGTTATGACTGTCGCGGTTCGAATGAAAAGTTTAATGTCAATCACGCTCGAGATTCCTATGAATGACGCAAAACACGTTTCGCGGTTTATGCTGCCGTGAAGTGCAACCATTCTTGTAGAAAACTTCCCCGTAGCATAAATGTACAGCCGCGGCCAACTCTTCCGTACCGAAAGAGTTAAAACAACAATGAGGAACGAGGAATTAAAAAAATTTCACGTGCGTCAATTTTTCATTCATAAAATATTTTTGCCACTGTCCATTTTTATTTTCTCTTTCTTATTTTCTTTTTCTTCTTCTTATCTCACTATATATGAAATACGCGTCTCGTACCCTCCAACGCATAATTATTCCTTGTTTTTTTTCTCTCATTGACGCAAACTCCACTCGGCAACTCAAAGTGGCTGAATTAAACATGAAAGGCTCGGCCGGTTTCGACTTCGAGCTTTTCAAACCGCCCACCCGGTATATTTTAACTGAGAAAAGGCATAGTGGGTAGATAAAAAGGATGGTCGTTTGTACTAGCATCACCATACTTCTGTCTACAAGTTTGCACGTAATCTCGAAGTAATGCACGTGGTATACCAAAGGTACACCGAGGACATTCTCGTTGACCCTTACATAAAAAACCATCCCCTAGAATATACAGGGGTAAGTAATTCCTATTCGAGAGCAATCGAAAGACCACGGAGTATTGTGTGACATAGGTACATTCGCTTGACGTATATCTAGTATGTGCATATCTATTCACTCATATCTTTATATTCTCTTAGAAAGGCCTAAAATCCACATGACACTTATTAGAGATACACGCGTAAGATATTTATAGGCTATACTTTCTGTGTAAAGATAACGTTATCAAAGTTTTAACATACAAATAAATTATAACGCAACAGAGCACGAAATTTCGTGAGATAGAAATTTTTAAAAAGTTCAAAGGTAACGTGAAAAATTTACCTAGCCCCTTAACCATCAATTTTTATAACCACCCTAATCACTCCACCCAAACCCTCCCTTGGTATGTTACCAGTCCCTTTGTATGCATGATTCTAACAAGGAAGGTAATTTAGATTTCGTCCTCCGATTTCGTTCGTTTTTAAATAGGTATGTTATTGTCAATCAAAATCTGAGAGACACGTACTTTTTTTATTAGTCGAAAAACGGTTTAGGGGGTAAAATCAACCCCCAAAATTGGGCTCCTCCAGGGCGGTTTTCGCAGTTTCGCATACTTCCAGTCGAGATATCTAAATGGGACATTGGAGAATAATCCTCATGGGGAGTAATGAGACATGCATTTTGATCGGTTCTAGTGGGGTTAATGCATAGAAATTTATAGGGGTTGAAAAGTCCGAAATCGATTTCATTTTGTCGAAATCAATTGCATTTGAAAGTATTAAAAAAGGTAGGAGATACTTGTTTTTGCGTTTATCGGAAAGACGTCGTTTAAGGTGTGAACCACCCCTATACCTAATTTCTCATTAAAGCGGCACTATCTTGCTTCAATTTGACTTCCCAATTATTAGAAAGATCTTTTATGTGTTAATTAAGAAGCTTCAGCATTTCAATAACGTTCGGTTTTATGTTTACCAAAACCAACCCTTCGTTTCCTGACGCCCTTCTGGTGGGATTCCTTGTACGCTCGCCAGGTCTTCAGATTTCTTATATCCTAAGGGTTTTGGACATCGCAGAAACCGATTTTCGACTTTAAATTAAAAAATTCACAATGCCAGATATTGTCAAAATGTAAATTTTTTCAATTTTGTGCCAGGGAGTAACTAAGGGCAGTATGCAATTTTTGTGAATTTCTTTTAATAAATTAATTGCGTTTAGTTAATTTGTTTACTTCAAAGTGTATCAAAAGTGAAAATACATATAAACAAAATATCAGTGATACGTGTAGTTATCAGTTTTGGGTCTAAGTTTATCCGCTTAATGCAATTCTTTGATGTAATGCTATTTTCAAAATGAACAATGAGACCGTGTCTGTCAGTGATAAGTAAGCGGATGAACTTACGACGCAAAACTGATATCAATTTCGAAAAACGTAAAAACATGTATCTCCTACTGCTTTTAGTGCTTTCAAATGCAATTGGTTTCATCAAAATCGAATCTATAGTTTTTTGTTATAAAAAATTCTTTTCAACCCCACCAGAATCGACCAAAATCTATATTTCATTATTCCCCAATTGGTCCCATTTAAATGTCTCGACTGAAAGTATGCGAAACTGTGAAGACCGCCCTCGAGGAGCCCAATTTCGGGGGGTGATGTCACCGCCTAAAACCGTTTTTCGGCCGAAAAAAGAATACGTGTCTCTTAGATTTTGAGGGAGAATAACATATTTTAAAACCAACGATATCGGAGGGGGACACCCGAGGTACCTTCCTTGTAGGTATCATTTTTACAAGGGAGAGCGTGCTCTCGAGGACCATATGACGTCTGTATCATCCGAATGTAGTCCTACTATAGAAATCAAATGAATAAGCTAACTTCAGATGGTGCGTTAGTCATAAATGACCCTATGCATGCGAACTAACTTGAAGTGGTACGTTTGGGCTGAATGACCCGGTATATAAACTGTAGTTAACATACGAAACAATAAAACTTTGTCGCACGTGGCGCATATACTCATTTCAGACTTTCAGGACATGTATGTACGATCTCATAGTGATGAGACTGATGAGTGATTAGACAATCAAAGGCTAAGAAGACAGAACAGAATGGAAAATTGAGATTAAGAGAGAGAGAGAAGAGGGTGGAGGGATCAAACACTGTGTTACGGATAATTTGCTAGTAAAGTGGATTTGGCACAACTATGAGAAATTGGGATTCGAAATATTCGATTTACTCTCAAGTCAGCTTCAGTCTAGGAGGAATTATTCGTAAATTAATTTCCATACCACTGAGCACTGAGACACTTAATAAACTGTAGAATGTTTCAGAAACATTACATTGCCTTACATATTAAATTAATATTATTAATTAAATGTACAATATAAAAACCTACCTGAGTTTAACGAACAACTTCGAAAATCATGACACAGCTTCAAAATTTGTTTTCATCGATCGGCATGGACCAAGAGTGCAGTTTAAGTGTACCAATCATAATCGACGTCGAATGTATATTTATTGAGTTACCGTCAAACTATATCGTATTTTTTAAATCAACCAGTCAAAATCATAGAATTTACTGAAATTAATATTTTTGATTTAAGGTATATAAAAGCATGTAAACTGATCTGATTTTCTTCTAGAGCGTTGACGGTATCCATAAAATGTCTGTCGTCCTATAAAATCAAAATCGTATTTCTCTAAGGACAATTATCGAAAGTGTCCCTAAAGTATTCGCAGTTTTTATCGCTTCGCTTCTACGGCAAATGTATTCCACCTTCGATCCTTTGCGAGTCGCTTGGCAGGCGCGTCGCCAACTTGGCGAAAATTGAATAGATAGCACGGCGGCGGTAAGAGCGCTGCCAACTTTTCTAGAATACCTCTGAAAAGACTAACCCAGTGAGCCTTGTCTTTTTGCCTGGATCTTTTTCGTCCATTCTTATTTTCACCATCCTTCCCGTTCCCGTTTATTTGACTCTCACTCACCGAAAACATTCGTTACTTACTTAACGGAAGTCATAACTAGTGGTTAAAGAATAAAAATTTATCTTCGTAAATCTTCAATCACGTAAATACATCTTTTGTGTTGGTATTACTGTTTCGTTTTTTCCTTTTTGCAGGAGATAGCCGAATGTGTCCGCGATGAATTGACGATCATGTAATATCTTATACGGTATCGTAATCATTAATCATCCATTTGAATAAATTTCTGGTTTTTCTTCTCTAGCGTGTCGGTGCGTATTTTCCAAGCATCAACTGCGCCCAAAGTAATTTATACGTCTGCGTAGAGGGGATAAAATGGAAGGGGTATTATATCAAGATAAATTCATTGGTTTGAGTTTTCGTTAGTTCTTATGTAACACTCGTATACCGATCGAGCGTATTTATTACACTGACAATATAAATTTATATATTTATTATTAGGTATTAGCACGATATTAATTCATATTTTTATGTCTTTAGTTAGCAACAAGATATGGAAAAGCCTCAAGGTTTTAGGAAGCCACCCGATGAAATTACATCTCTCAACACCATCTATCATTACTTCAACAGTTGAACCAACTCATAATGGATGGAAAAGGCGAATCTAGATATAATAACTTACCATTGTGAGATCACCAAAAGAACGTATTTCTATAATTATCTATCATCTTAGTATTATAATTAATGAGTGTATATGTTTAGATAACTAGTAATTAAGAAAATATTCTATAATTGTTTTAACAGTAACTAATGTGATTTATATGTATTTATATGTTATTCTCCTGTATACTAGTTATAGATACATCGATTTATTTCATATTTAATATTTGACGGCCCTTTATAATAATAATTAAATAAATATAAAAAGTAAAATTGTAATATTACAGTTGATAAGTGATTATATAAAATTTGCTTCATTCAGAAAGCTTGAGGAAAGCTCAACTGAGGCGGCAGCATTTCCCCTGGTAAGACACTACGAAAATAGGGATCGGTGGTATATACTGTCACCTTGAATACTTAGCGCCAGTGATTGCAACCGAAAGAAATATCGCTTCGGTTACGGTGTTCACAATGGGCAAAAGGGTTTTTGACTTTTCATTCATCATTTTTCGTTTAAAGTTTTCAGTTTCGGTTTTCGAAATTAATAGATTTTCGTTTCGGATTTAAAGAGTGATAGTTTTTAGTAATGATTTTTTTATTTTCTGATTTTCATGTTGAGTGAGTTTCTACTAGAGATAAGTAGGGAGATTGCCAGTAGACTGATTTTCATGAAACCAATTTTGTTTGGGCATCGACGCGCCACCTGAGCGGAGAGCCTTCGAACCGTATCCACGCATTTTTGATTGGCCGTGTATAAATAGATATACTGCGCGTGATATTCTTCGTAAGTTCCGTCAGAAGCATGGATTAATATCGGGTGACACTCTAAAGCATGGGTATTCTGGTATTGACGCACCACCTGGAGGGGGGGAGCCTCGAGCGATACTCACTTTTTAGATTTGTCGAGTTTATTTTCCAGCACTTCGCCAAACCCCAATCGTGCATAATAACGGAAATATAAGTATTCCGACTTCTTTACCATGATGACGCACACGGTACTACGCAACACACGCGCATGATACTACGGTTAGCGCACGAGTCTCCGTTTCGAGACTTCTCTCATTAAGTCATTACCTTTATTTTATATTGATTCGCTCACTATGCTTATTGGTTTCATTAATTTCCTTAGAAGTTAATAAATACATAGTTATATTTTATGATATTTTAATATATACATTTTATTATATTATATACATATTATACATAAAATACTATACATAAATCAGCGAACGTTTCTTCTTCCCAAGGACTCGTGAGTGACAAACAACTCGGTCAGACGAACATAAGCACAAGTAGGAAACGAGTATTTACATGGAAAATGCACTGGCCTGAGCAAGCACGTGGATCCTTGCAGCCACGAGATACCAGATTGGCTGCCGGGTATTATTTTTTCCCCCTTTAATCAGGCCACGCTGCGACTACGAGTATATTGAAAAATGTATATACGTCAGTAATACAGAAACGTCCGTCCACTCGTCAGGTGGCACGTCGATGTCAAAATAAAATTTGGACCTAGAAAATCGGCTCATTGACAGTCTCCTTGCTCATCTTTGCCGCTTGTAATAAGGGTAGTCACCCTGTTCAGAGTAGCTACACATATACAGTCCATGGTATCAGGGGTTCGGTTCCTGCTTTGCGCGCGTCTCTAACGAGTCTCTTGATAAAATTAGACATAACTTATGTTAAAAATCCCGCGATACCGCGATTGCGTTGAGAGCGTGCGCGATAGAAAACCCCGGTACGAGCGAGAGATTGGAACGGAGCCTTGAGAAGAGTGCGAGCGAGAGCGTGAAAGAGATCGGAACGGAACGTGGAGAGAAGAGTGCGAGCGAGAGCGTGAAAGAGATTGGAACGGAACATAAGAAGAGTGCGAGCGAGAGCGTGAAAGAGATTGGAACGGAGCGTTGTGAAGAGTAAAGAAAAGGTATACGAGTGAGCGAGTAAACGTGCGTGCGTGTGAACGAACTAGAGGATTGTTGTGTGCACGAGATAATGCGAACGCTCGGAAGAGTATATTTATGTAATAAACAGATAGATTATCATACAAAAGACCTAGAGTACGTTCGTTGAGCCCTTCCTGACCTGAAGATCCTGACGGTACGCGAGCTTCGATCGTACGAGGCCCGATCACCGCACTCGCTTTTAACACTTAGTTGTATAAAAACCGAAAACTATTTCATCAACTTGTACAATTTCCAAGGATATACATATTGAATAGTAATTACAAGAAAATTCCATACGGGGGCGACACATTACAATAATGGATAGCCGTTGAAATTAGAAATATGTAAATACATGAAAGTGATCGTAGCCGCTATTCTTGAAATCTTTCCCGAATTGTAAATTACCGCCATTGTCTATCTTAATTCTTCTACCTCTGGATGGTTACGTTACATGATTCCCTAAAATTCTGCGTATGTATAAGGAAAAAAAAGTCTCAAGTACCCAGATACAAGGTAAAACTCTCAAGGAGGTACCTCAAGGATGGATATGAGCTTGGCCAAATAATAAGAAAGGCTAAAGCTTTAAGTAGAAAGCGCTTAAGTATAAACTTTAGAAAGGATTAGCAAGGCACGTCAGGATCAAACTGGCTGAGACCTAAATTATATATTTAGAACTGAGTCTTCACGATCAGCGTCAATCCGTCTAACATAACTACGGACTGTTTGCACTTATAAAATCTAGCGAGACCTAATAGGGATTTTAACGTACTATCTGCTATCAGTCATAAACACAAAACAATAGATTAGAATGAAACAGAGTCGAGTGCAAGCAAAAGGATTAAATGTAAAAGACAAGTTTTACTGCTGGAATAGACCGAATTAACCATCAATTCATTCTGTAAATGCTTTCAATAGGGGGTTAGGTCTATTAACTGCAAGGAGTTTCAAAATGCACTTATACTCCAAGTCAAGTTAATTAAAGGCCGTTTGAGTGGACCAGATTTCACCTGGAGCGCGTCCATTGTCCCTATGGCGTATGAACAAGCTTCAGGAATCGTTACCGAGTTTGAATTCATAATCGAATTGACAAAATAATATCACAGATATGAGTATGAAATAACAGATCAGTAAAAAAATTGGAAAAAGAATGTACATACAGGGTGTCCCACAACATCCGATGAAGCGTAAAGGAGGTTAAGGTGAAGGAAATAACGAATCGGAAGTTCTTTTTCAATGGTCGCGCTTGTCTTCTTCTTTTGACTCTAACACGCGATCACCTAACAGCTATTCACTTTTAGCATTTTCACTACATTTGAGTTACACCCCCTGCTCACGGACGGAGCAGCATTGAGGCGCTCACTCACACTACTCACGGATAGACGTCTAGTCAAATTGCTTCATAGAAATCGTTAATAAGCGTCGGATCGAAAAATGAAAAAGGAACTTTCATTTCATTATTTATTTCACCGTCGCTCCCTTAACGCTCCAACAGGTGTCGTGGGGCATACTGTATAAACAAAATAATTGGAAGAATAGCTCACGAAGAAATTAGAAGTATGAGACACCCGACTAAGGGTTTTGGTGTAGATATTTGGCTTTTACAAAAATGGAAAGACTCAGCAGGTGCTTCTTATTTTAAACATATATCGAACAATGTATAGGCGGCTAATGTTGCCTTCATAGCTTTGTCAGATTAGTCGTATGCACCGGAAAATTCGAGAATCTGAGCAATGAGTCTAGTAATTCCAAATTTTCCAAGTAGTACTAGGCCGACAAAGCTGTTGAGTCTTTATAAGTGGCATATACAAAGAATCATCAGTATCAGGTAAACAGGGCAATATCTATACTATGAACCTTCAGGCATTTTATGAAATGTATATTTATTTAGTTTTCGTATGCAAATGAACATATTTGAGACTGTTTATTGTATTTAGTGATATTCTAATATTTCGAGAAAATACACCGCAGTTTGGTTTGATCCTCGTGCACTTGCAGCACAATAATTATATCAATATATTTATTAATGAAGCATTATTGTGAAGGAAACAGGTCAAACTCAAACCATAGAAGAAACATTATTTCTTGAAATTTAAGATTTTTGCTACGAGTTTTTGAAGTAGAATTTTAGCCAAATTCCATCGTATGTACACTCACATAATTACCCGAAAATCAAAGAGGCAATTTAAAGAAGGGCAAACAAAATAACTGTGCATATGCGGTGTAATTAACATGTAGTTGCGCTTGCGATAATATATTTTTGAATAATTTTCTTTCTTTTCTGTTAAATGTGATATACATATTTCTATCATATACACATAGTATATAATCATATATAAATTTATATGTATACGAATATGCCTGCCCTATGTAAATATATAATTGATTTCTCTTCACAAATTTTTCTCCAAATTTTGCATAGTGTTTGAACTTACAAATTGTAACACTGAATAAATTAGAGGTAAAATATTATTACACTTCATTCACTAAATTAACAAAAAGCTCTAAGTCTTAGATTTATTTTGAAAAAATAATTCAATTGCAACTTATTAAAGACATGAAAGCGTTGAAACGCTCAGTTATAACGCGCACGAAAATTCGTATGAAATATTTAGTGTCCCATGAATAAACCTACTTCCTTACATCTAGAGAAAAGTATATCTTTATAGCATAGATGTATAAAATAGAATGTTACAAACTAAAGTGACATGTCCTATTTTCCTCTCTTATTCATCACAATGATGATAGGTAGTTCTGCAAGAAATTTTAATGATTGCATAGAAAAAAATTAATAATGATTTTGTTTGGCAGCTACAGAGAAAACGACTATTTACCTCTGTTTATCCATATTTCGTCTCGACAATCGCCTACCATGTTCAGGGGTGGTCAATGTGTATCTTTTTGTGTGTGCAGGATTTGTTCGCAATTCGCGTTGTTCTGTTATCTTAGCCTTTTCCACCTTATCCATAAATTTAGCAATTAATTCGGGACAATTGAGATTCTCCTCTGGTTCCCAAGAGTCATCTCCACTTGAAAAACCTTTCCAACGAATAAGGAATTCCCGTGTTTTGTTCTTTTTAAAATATACGTCAATTATTTTTTCAACCTCGAACTCCTTGCCTTCATTCTTGGCAGGGGCCGATACAGATTTATCTGTACCTAAAATACAAAGAATACATTTATAATGTCTCATGACACTTACGGTTAGTATAATTCAAAGAACGTTACCAATTTCTCTATTTTTACCTTTTGACTTTCGGTCTGATTTTGATGTTCTAGTCTTCTCAGTCTTTTGCGTTTTCTTGGGTGGTTCTGAATTAGATTCACTCTCTTCATTCTCCGAAAGAAATTGCTCTATTAAATCAGGACAATTGAGATCCTTTTCCTGTTCCCAAGTATCTGAGTCTTCGTCATATCCTCTCCATCTTACTAGAAATTGTCGTCGTCCTTTAATAGTGCGATAAGATACGATCTTCTCAACCTATGTAAACAATGAATAAGAATAAGCATAATTAACTAAACAAACATTACTGATAAATAGGCTATCAATTTCCATATTCTCACATCAATGGTTGAAGCATCATAGTATATAAAATACGCTTAATCACAAGACTAATAACTTTAATATTTCCACACCTCATATTCCTTTTCTTCAGAAGGTTGAACTTTTGAAGTAGATGCTGTAGCGTCCTCCTTTTTACGTTTTTTTGTTCCAGCTCCAGGTTTTCCCGCGCTTCCATTTTCGTGTTGTTCTTCGTTTTCTTTTGCCTCATCCTCCTTCAACGATGCTGGCTCCTTACCAGTACTCTTTCTACCGCGTTTACCACGATCACTAGTTGCCCCTGCTGTTCCGATTGCATTTTCAGAATGGCCTCTACCCTTCTTGATTACTTCACTAAGTGCTTGATCTTCGTCACTACTATCTGCTATTTCATTTCTAATGGGATCATTTATGGTCGTTGACACTGCTTCTGCGACGCCATTTTCCTCCGATTCGCTGCCGCTTGTCTCGAACTTGCCTCGCTTACCCTTCATACTCAATCTTCGCATTCTTGCTGCACCTAATGCAAATGCCTGATTAATTTGACTTCAAATGCGATATTAAAAATATATTAACGATTCTAATGACGATAATGATGCGAACGATGTGGATCCCCTAAAGATACGTATATCAACTGAATCAACACTACTGCATCCCACTCCGTGCTCGAAAGAGCAGCCCCCGGAAGAGACTCCTATGGACAATCACACTGCACTGCACTGCAATATCCCGCCAATACCAATATACAACGTATATAGTGAAAACAATACATTTCTACGTTTATTATTATTATTATTATTATTATTATCCTTGTAAACGTTGTCGAAATCAAGATAAGATAGAGTCTAAATCCAAATTAACATTCTTACTTTTTGAAACTTACCTGGTGAATGAATACTTTTATACTCTCTAGTCTTTTCGTCCTCTCAGATTTTCATCGAAAAGCAATTCACGGTACTATCCACTGTATATACGATGCGGCTAGGATTAAACACTGTGATTGATACAGTATCTCAACCGCGCGCGCAGCGCATTTACACTGCGTGTGTGTTTGTCCCAAGCTGCGTGACTTTAGAACAGTTGCCAGTTCTGCGCATCTGTGAGGCCGCGCGAGAGTCCTTCACCAATCCAATGTTTACTTAAATAAATGATTGCATCACCGGAAGGGGTATATCACTGTACAAGTCAACAGAATAACTGTGAACCCCCATTATCTGCGTTTTCCTTTATTCTTTTTTTTTTGTTGCTGATTTCAGTTATTTATGCAAATTTGAAGAATTAAGCATCCATTTTAATTATAGGATGAACTCCTTTGAGCTGGACTGATTTTCGGGTATTTTATGACATACGCTTCTTTGAGCAATAGTCTTCAATATGTACAAGATATATTATTATAAATGGAAGAACTATTGGAGAATTATTAATAAACGATATTCTTCACAGTCACAATACTTATAAGAGTTTCTCAAATTCTACGGTAAAAAAATATAAAAATCCTTCTGTGATCGTGTACGGTCCAAGAGTTGGTTTCACTTAAGTTAATCGAGATTTAACTGTTGAGATCAGCTAATCACATTCGGAATTTTCGAAAATACAGGCACCTGATCGAGGCACTTAAGGTTAGATTATCACACAGGCGCTAACACTTGAACGCGGTACTTTGATTGGTGGTGGAAGGAAAGTTGTCATTTTATATCAACCAAAAAACCTATGTCCAAGTATTGGCGTCTGTAAGAGGATCCAGTCTAAACGACATTGTACATTTCTTATGCTCAAAAACACCTACTGAAGGGTTAAATAATATGGTTGCCGTAGCAACTGTTGTTAAGTATGTACGGCCATCTTATGGGTTGTTAACCCTGGTTTCACGACTCCTTGAATTTTCAGACATTTAGTACTCCTTCGTTTGGCGTGACTTTCGATTCAGTTTGAAACGGTTTTACAAATAAAGAAAATCATGGCAAAATCCGTTACAACGTACGAAAAGCCCACACCGCACATTGGTAAGTGTGGTATCAATACGTCAGATAGTGTACAAAAGATTTAAAAATATACAATACTTAATAACAGATTATATTTGATCAGGATTACCCGACTGGTATGCTAAGCAATGGCAATTACGTCAAAGCGCCGACACTCGTAGATCAGATGCTTTCGAGTTACGCAGCTCCAGCAGGATCATCCGGTCAGAAACAAAAATTAAAACAGAATGGGACACTTATATGAACAATACAAGAATTGCCGATAGGTATTTGAAAAAAGGAACAGAGTTTTAAGTTCCTTTTCCAAAATTGTATATCGTTACATCTTTATCGATAGACTAACCGAACTTTCTCGTTGGCGAGAACTCCTGGAGAATCAATTGGAAAGGATCGAAACTGAAATAAAACTTCTGAAAGACGAGCGAGCTGACGCAGAAAAGGAACTTGAAGGTCTCAATCTACCTCTTCAAATAACTGCTGAGTGTATTTCTACTAGAGACTGTCGTCGGGGCACCGAGTTGACCTACGACGATGGCGATACTGAATTGAAAAAGGAACTCTGCGTCCTAGAGGGAGTCAAGAAACTTTTAACGAATAGGTGATGACGAGGAACAAGCCATAGCATACAATAGATGCTTTAACAATTAACCGTTAATACTTACAGAATTCAGGCTGCTTGGGAGAAGCTCAATCGTTTGGAGGAGGTAAAATTCAAAGTTGATCTGGATCTACAGGATAAGGTGGAGAGTATAAATATTGATCAAGAGAATCTTCGATTAGATCGCACTTGTGCTAATATCAGCTATAAGATGGATTCGCTCAGAATACCAAAAAAGTGAGAATCCTTTAAGCTTTCGTTATGGACCTTTTCTTCGGTGTTCTTGATCTTTTTCTCTTGTTCATTTCAGTTCTTTTTCTTATGAATCCTGGCTTGAACATTGTCAATTCACGAAACTTCTTGCTGACAATGAGATGAGCGATACGTACAGTTTTCGCGAGGCATTGCACGTTACCAGGGAACGCGCCAAAAATGACATCAAAGCTCAGCAGGACGTTGCAGATTTTGCGCTGAGGAAGAGAATATATCAAACCCAAAAGGCGAGAAATGAGCTGGAATGGCAAAAGAAGAAGGTAAAAGATCAAAGAACATCGAGGCAAATTAAGATATAAAAAAATATGGTCAGTGCAGATGCAACGCGAGATGGATATACTACAAAAGGAATTAGCTAGATTGGATGATGCTCTTCAGAGCAAGACCGACGCTGTGAAGTGTGCAGAAACCAGGTTGGAAAATCGTACCTATCGTCCTGGATTTGAATTATGTCGCGATGAGGTCGATCTGGGATTGAAAGATGAGGTCTTGCAATTGAGGCAGACCAAGGAGGATCTTATTGCCAAGATTAATAGCGCAAAGTACGTAGCATAATATTTCGATTATTTCGATTAGTATTTATAATAATTATTATTTATACAATCACAATAGGAGTACCTACAATGACCTGGAATTCCTATTGATTCGCATTGATAAAAACCTGCAGGATAAACAGCATTCCTTAATGACCGACGTCATGTGCCTAGACCTTCGTGCCAGATTGAAAACTGGTGACAGATCACGATTGCCGAATGAGACTGATCGCAATATTGTACTCACCAGAATGGAGCATGAAGTGCCGCCTGAGTCTTAATTAATTGTGCCCAGAAGTATAGTAATTGTGTAGTCTGAGTGAAATCGAAGAATAGTTGATAATAGTGAAAAAAAAAAGGTTTTTAGCAGCGTAACAATGTGTACAAGATGGATTATTAATATTATATTTACGAAGTGGACACAGTGGATTCCTTTGAGTTTTCAGCTTTAGCTTTCAATAAACTGAACTGTGCCACAAATTTTTCTGCTAAGGAAGAATCCAAACTTTTAACAGCCCTTCTGTGAATTTCCGCTACTCTTTTTGGATCACCATGATTCATTTCAAAATTTATGTAATCCATCCAGACATCTGTGTGACTTTTGCCAAATTGTAACGTCGCCATTTCATGCGGTCTGCGTGCATTTTTCAAGGAGATTTCCGGCTGCATTAGTTCCATTGCTGCCATTTTCTTATGTAATTCTAAACAAGATGGCGGTTGGAGACAAAGATTGTCATAGACCTGTCTTGCTGTCTGTATGTCTGAAAACAAAAGAGTATTGTTTGAACTCATCGAATGATAATGATCTGGTTCCTTAACGTTTTTCTTAACGTTTGTATACTTACTTTTGGTTAAAACCAACCATTCGACATACGTGGGTTTCATATCTCTAGCAATGGCTGGTTCTCCCTGCATTGCTGCTTGGAAAACTTCCTCAGTTTCCTCAGGACTCTTTGCCTGTACATGCAGCAATTTCATTCTCCACAATGGTAAAGCTTTCTCTTTAAGAATTTTAGTAGCCTGAATAACACATTATACATTAGATAAAATCAAATAATTTAAAATGATTATAAAAAATGAATTTAAGACCTTAGCAAATACTGCAGTTACATTATCGTCTTCGCCTAATATCACGTGATAACGTAACCTTGCCTGCCAAAGATTGACACTATTCGGCAAAGCCTCTGTCGCCCAAGTGAGAACTTCAAGTAATTTTTTCTGAGTATTCTCATCTTTTTTCTCATTGTTCAACATGTTGATCTGAAAGCCATTGTATGTGTTAAAAAACGTTCAAGTGGAAACAGTCGAAAATGAGATTGGAAATTTACAGGATAATATCCATTACGTACCCATTGCAGATAATATTTTTCGCGAAGCTTTTTTGCCTGGTGAGCTTGACTGAGCGCATTGCGTAATAGCTTTTTCTTGAAATTTGGCAAAGATCCGGTATCATGATTGATTTCCAGTATACATTCAATATAGAGGGACCACATTTCTTCAGTTTTTATTTTTTTCACAGCTGTTTGGTAAACCTCGTTACAAAGACTTATGCGATCCCGCAAAGAACTTTGTTCAGAACTATCAACTTCCATAGTACTAGAAGGCTGGACTAAACCTTTCAACTCTCTCTTGGCCATTGTATCCCACATGAGAGGTTCGTGTGCGTATTCCTGCACCATGTCGCTAACAAATTTTTTGAGTGAGATAAGATATTTGTATTTGGGAAAACCTGAAATTTTCATGCATTGCCAAGTACTAACCTAACAATTTTATTCTGTAACTTTTCGGTATTCTTGTATTCTTTAGCGATATCTAAGAGCTCTATGATGAACTTTATGTCTTTGATACGTTTGAAAGCTTGCAGATATATTACATTAGCACGTTTAAGCTCATCTGGCATTGTATCCTCCCCCGTTGCCAGTGTGTCTGATTTCTCATCCTTCATTTCAGATTCGTCTATTTTTGATAACGCCTCGTCTAATTCGAGTCTAAATTTTTTAAATTGTCTTATTTATTGACCCCGCAGCAAAATGGATTCTTTACTTTTGCAATTTTATTACGTTACCGAAATGAATCCGCGTATAATAATCGGGAATCTGGATGTATGTGCAATCCTCGTAAAAGGTACTGCCGTGCGTTTTGAATATTTTGATTCTCTTCAATTTCCCATCGCGCGGCAATATGCCAACACTTTGGCTTGTCTTGATGCACTTGTAACATTCTGCCAATCATGCGACTTGTGGAACTATGAAAGCGCTGCCGATCATTAATGACTTATTATATCGCATTTATTTTCATAATTCTTATCATGTAGTCGATATATAATTTCTAATGTAACTTACCATGTGTTTGCAAAACTTCATATAGGCGATCCAAAATCGCACATCGTCCTGAAACTTATGTATTGCTTGCGTATAAAGCTGATTCACTTTATTGGCGATTGCGTAATCGATGTCAGATTTCTTTTGGCCAATTCCCAATTTCTGTAAAATATACGAGAATTCATTCGTTTTAATGGAAATCTCTTACAACTTTTTTGAAAATTGTTATAAGCTACTTAAATTAATTTAACTTTATTACCGTCATCTCGACGTTAATAAAAAAAAAATATTCAATTAATTGGTCTTATCATCAACTAAAAAGAATTTAGATAATGAAAAGATTACTTAACATGATAAAAAACATCATAGGACACAGGTTTTCGTTATTTACAAATCGCAAAATTAGTATGAGAATGAATACATACAGTGGGTCAGAAAAGTTGCACCCTACTAATGATTATAATATGGCTTGATATTCTAGAATTTGTTAGAAGTACAGTACCTTAATTATCATCATATTTTTATAGATATATAATGAAGAAATATTGCAAATTTAACCACACTCGAGTGATGGATATCAGAGACATTAATTATTTGTTGCAGCACTGTATGAAAATTGGTCCACAAAAGACTTTGCAGTTTACCCTTTAAACTGCTCAATAGTACTATGTTATTATTCTCTCTCATGTATTTAAATCTGAATATTGAGTCAGTATTTGCAAGGTATGTCATGTATTGCATGGTATTAATTGTTTTACGATATGGCAGCGTTTCTTGGATTATTGTCTTATTAGAAATTGTAATTGTTTTTAACTCCTAATATTGTTACCCTAAGTTTTAAATATTATTTTTCAGGTTTAAATCTGATAAAAGATTTGTATGAAGACTAAACAAACATTATGATATATTGAGATACGGTCAACAGCATCTTGCATTCAGCAACATATAAATATCTAAGTTACAGAAGTTAGTAAGAAGTTAATCCAAAGTATTAAAGACAGTTTAAACACTGTTTTAACAGCCGAAAGGTAGGCCAACAAAATATTGATGCTGTTGAATAAGTAATATAATTTTATAAATCAAATTATTATAATTATTAATACATAGGGTGTGAACTGTTTTGTGACTCACTGTATGTAGACAATAATTCTAAATAATAATTAAGAAATATCTACATCACGACGTTGTCGAACGAGCTTCAGTAAATCCATTTCATATTGTATGTAACGTAGATAATCCTCCTTGCACTTTGTATGTCTTTGTATCTTGTACTCATATTCCTTTCGTTTTTTTGCTATTCCTCTGTGTGAAATAAATTCGTGATAATTAGAAGAATAGTGGAAACGGTGTGAATTAATATGATTTAGAAAAAAGGACTATATGCACATCGAAAACTTATTTAGAGGTTAATTTTATACTTACCGAATCTCATTCTTATCGAAGAGCTTTATCCTCTCCATTTGTTCTAATTCAGGTATCATATCCTCACATCGTTTCTCTACGAATTCCGCCATTTCGTATTTCTTTATTCACAGGACACAATTATTTTCTTACTTCTTAATGCTTTCTACTCTGTTTGATTCTGTTCAGCTCAACTCCCACGTGAGTTGCCAGTAGTGAGAACGAAAATCGTTTCCAGTGCTTCTCGTGATTATGTTTTTCACTAAATTCCAATAAATTTCATGTGAATGATCAAGGTATTATAATATATAACAGGTATCTTGCTTTTTCGAAAAATTTTTTATTCAATCTTTTAATACTTGCAATAGATAAAATATTCTTTTATGATATACATATGTATTAACATTGAACTGGTTTGGCAGTTCCATGGCAATTCAAATGAAAACATAACCTTAAATTCTTTACACTTTCTTCAACAAGAATACTTTTTAATAAGACATTTAAATTGTTAAAAAAGTTGCAATCTAATTTCCATTTGACAGTTCGCAGATAATGTAATCCTTAGCGAATAGATGTGGTTTTTTAAATAAAATAACATATATGCTGAACTATAAAAATAAAATATTTTTTAATGCAAACCATCATTATGCATAATTTGTAATTAATATTTTATGTCGTAACACGGTTTGCTTCCTAGAGTCGTTTAAAATGCATAGTTGCATTATGTTTATTCATACACAAATCCCATATCTAAGCATCCATTTTAATATACAGTAGAACTTCGATTATATGTATGAACAGTTTGCGAAATGTGACTCTTCTGGATTTTTGCTTTGTAAACATCACATACATATGTTCGTTTGTCCTGTAAGAAAATTTCTCTCTGCCAATGATTTTTGCCAAAGCTAATGAATGGTTTTCCATTGATTAATCATACGTATTCGATTATATAAACATCCAAGTCCCTTAATTCATTCGGATAATCGATGTTTTATTATAGATGTAAATAAAACATCCAGTGAAAAACGCCGTTTATCAAGATGGGTGGTGCTATTTAAAATACACATGCACAGTAATAAATGCTTAAATATTATTAAATATATATATCCGATTATTTTATAAAAATTGTGATACCATACCCACATTGAAAAACATACATTAATAAAAGAAAAAACAGAATCGATAAAAAATTCCACTTATTTAAAAGGTTAATGAATTCTTCTCTTACCGTTATAATCTTTCTGAATTGACAGTAGTTATACAACAACCTGGGTCATATTACCTTTGGAGTGTGCTGTAAATCATCTTTCGCTCAAACTGAAAATTATTCGAGATTTTTAAATACGCGACTGGGCAAAGTAATGAAAAGAAATGCGTCAAATTCGAAAGGAGGTTCCAAGACAAAAAGACCTCACTGGTCTGCGGGTCTATTGGATTGTATGAAAGATCCCAAAATGAAAGTTATGGAAGATGATCTCATAGTAGCGATTATTGACGGTTATCCAAAAGCACATCATCATTATTTAATCCTCCCCAAAGAAGACATAGACACGATATTTGACTTGAAAAAAGAACATGAGGACCTTCTCACTCACATGGAAAATATCGCCGAGGATCTGATCAAGCGACATCCAGACCACGAATTCAAGTAGTTAGAGAAAAGAATCCTTAATCATTGTTTATAAATAGAAAACGTATATTAATATTAATTTGTTTCAAATTATACTAGATTCGGTTACCATGCTAAGCCCAGTATGCAGAGGCTTCATCTTCATGTAATAAGTTTGGACTTCGACAGTCCTTGTTTAAAAACAAAACATCATTGGAATTCCTTTACCACTGATTTTTTCCGTCCTGCAAAAGGTATTTTAATATCAATAGACTGTAATTAAATAAAATATTTTTCGAAGCATATTCTAGGAATTCATTCAAGCAAAATAATTTTTACAGAAGTTCATGAAGAACTGCGGCGCAACGGATTCGTAAAGAAGATGGCCGTAGAAGAGTACCAGAAACTGCTTAACACTGAATTGAAGTGTCATAAATGTTCAGTGAAACCGAAAAATATGCCAGAATTGAAGAAGCATCTTCGTAGTCACCTATCAAGTAAAGATTGAGTCGAAGTTTTGAGTCTGGCTGCTGATATCATCCGATTACATATTATAAAAGCAGGTATCAGGTAGCGGGACAAGATCAAAGATATGGGTATAAATAACGTAGACACGAATAATGCGATATTTCGGAAATTTTACTATAAATAAATTTGATGTTAATGTTAATAGGTTTTCTTCTTTATAATCTATGGTAATTACGTACTAACTATTTACAGAGTCTTCTTATTTTCGAGGGCGCGTCTGTCTGTCACTGCCTATGATTCTTGGATTGTGGTGATGTGTCAGTGTGTATATATTTATGTAATGTGTGATAGTAGTATGTACTACGTATATTTAGTAATACTGCGATTAATAGTTACAAGTGTATTCTTCGTCGTCTTCGCGAAACGATAGGCAACTGCGTTAGTTAAATCATATCCATCGTCTTTATCATACAGAAACGCATAGACGTGCACATAGAGTATATTGGAATAAGAATATACAATATATGTACGTAAATTTACAGGATGTCTAGACGCGTGTATCTGTCTCTCGCGTCTTCTATAATTTTAATTACTGTACACGTGAGAAAGATCCATGATTAAACATTTTTTTTTTCCCTCTCAAGAATTTCTCTCAATGGACCTTTCACGTTAACTTTCCTATACTTCCACGCATTCCCTTTTGTATCTCGCCTTTAAGTATTTTTCACTTTGCACTCTAATAAACGTCTACTAGTATATTATAAATAATTGGCTAATCTCGGTGCAAGACACGACAATTTTCGTTCCTGCACTATAACTATTTTCTTCTATCTCACTCGCTCACTCGCTCATCTCTTTCTCCCTGGTATCTGGCAAATAACCAGAAATCTCTTGAGACTTTCTAAACTCGAGCATAGGATTGAAAGTTTGCGAGGATCTACATAAAACGTAGATCGGCCAAAGTTTCTCACCTTTACTCGAGGGAAATGCATGAGGTACGAGAGAGGGCGAAAGGACGCAAGAGAGTGAAGAGCGAGAGAGAATATATGGCTCTCTTTGCAGCATCCTTTACTCTTACAAACTACAACGGAACAAAATACGCGAAGGAATGGAACAAACGAGAACCAAGCAAAGAGAAAAATACAATTGAACCCTGGTAACGCTTACAAGATATCTTTGAGTCTATGATAGCGTAAGGATGTCCTCTCTTATTTTTTATATCAAAATTAATTATAAATATTTTTTTCTAACAACTGCGGCCTCTCCGCTCGTTCCGTACGTAGCCCACCAAAAGCGGTCATTTTGGCAAAGCCACTGGGTCCGAGGACAACCGACTGATCCCAGGCAAAGATAAAGGAAGAATAAAAAGACAAAAGCTTTAGGACGGATAAGATCAAAAAGAAGTAAGGAACCATAAGGACACACTGGAATCCGCCGGTTATTTCGAAGTACACGCAGTGTAGGACGTCCCGACGCTATGCACTGCCTCTTGAATCTCTCACAATCATTTTCAGAGATAAATACCCTGTTTAAGTCTGTTGCTGTATATGCTTCCAAAACAGAATCTTTGATAACGAGAGGCCGATCGGTTTGCAAAATTTTGCCGAAAGACTAGTCGCCCGCCATTTAATTTCCAAATTTATTTATCGCCCCCCCCTCCCCCCAAATCCCACAGACAGTACGTGTTATTTGTCTCCGTAATGCGTAACTGTCTCACGCACTGACCTTTTCTCGTATAACCGCGTGTGTCAGAATTAACCTAGCAATACTAAGAGCTACAAACATTTATACAATATTGTTTACCTACCTAACTAATATTCACAATTCATAAATATATATTTATACATGTACTCATGTACATAAGTATCTAACGCGTATATATAGGTAATGTACAGATAATGTACAGAATGGCGACGGGCGACTTTTTCTCGAAAGAAAAAAAAGAACTTTAATTTCTATCTCCTGCAACGCTCTACGCCACGCCTCACCCTTCTTTCCTCCTACATTTCTTTCAACCCCTATTAAAGTACAATTTCTATATTTACAGTAGAGGGTGAAGCGCGCATTCTTCTTCTATCTCGATTCTATATATGCATCTTTATACATCTTCACATACCTACTAATAAATTCGTAACGTAACGAGTGACAGATTACACGCGCTAATTGGTATTACGGGTATTGGTAAATAGTCGCAGTGCTGGTAGCAGTCTACTAATTATAATCAATCTAGATTCATCTACATTCTCTGTATTATCTCGTTTTTCTAGTAAACAGAGAAAAGACAGAAAACAAAAGAAAGAGAAGAACACTTGCATTGCTTACGTCGCATACGCTTCATCATACACACACTCCTTCTCGATCTCTCTCTCTCTCTCTTTTCTTCCCTTCTCTCATAACCCATTCATACTTTTATATATACATATATTCTCTCTCTCTCTTTCTTTTTCTCTTTCATACAATTCAGTCTCACTTACTTTCATGCGCTCTAGAGATGATTCTCTCATGGTTTGAGGCAACGAACTAATGAAATAAATAGCGTCTCGTTAAATTGATATAAGTTAAATGAACGAACAATAGAACAAAAGGAACGATCGATACTTTGATCGAATAAATTAAGTTAAAGAGACAAACAAACAACAAACATACATCAATGAGTTTGTATTTCCTCAGTGAGAAAACAGAACAGTGAATAATTGAACGAACTACGCATAATTCTCGAAAGACATTTGTTTGCGCATTCACAACACATTCGCACATGTCACACACAGTACATTAATTTACCGGCTATTTATCGTTACAATTTCGCATACTGTATATTATAGTGTGTAAAGTCTTTTCGAGGGTTAAAAGCTACCCTTCGGCTTTCAACACGCTATATATATATAATATATTGTATATATCATATTTACTGTATTACTTTAACGTCTCGTACTTTTGAAACTCGCTCTCCTATACAGTCACTGCCGATTTTATTTATCCTTTCATATTTTAGTCCGATCGTTATTCGCAAAATCGGCTTCTTTTCTTGTTCGTCGGAATCACTTGAATTTATCGTTTAATCTTCTTTCATTTTCCGACAGATTTGGCGAGAGGCACATGCCACGCGAGCTCAATCAAGAGAAAAGAATAAAAAGAGAAAAGTGGCGCAAGGTCTAAAGGGCAAATAACGATGGCGAATGGTTGAAGAGAACAGAGAAACTACGCACGTTTGATTAGTAAAGGAAAACTTTACGTATGTATACGAAATTTCTATAATTATATATAAATATGTACAAGAGGCTTGATATTAAAGGCAAGCAAGATTCTTATATACGTTTACGCGCTACTATGTACAGGGGGTTGAAATTTCATTTGGTGAATTGGCAAATGGAAATCTCATTTAAAAATGAGAAATCGAATGATGTCAAATTAAAATTGCTTATGCTTGTCCGCCGTATTGTTTCCTTATGAGGATTCTCTATGATTTCTCCTTTCTCTTCGACCCTCAGCCTCTAAGTTATGACGCTTCTTGCACGTTTGCAAAACTATTTTTTTAAGCTACAAATTTATCCTACATCATCTAACTATTGATCTTATTACGTGCTCGGTTGTCAAACGTGAAAAACAAGTATCGTACTTCTTAACATCTTGTTACTCGTTAAGAAGTCCTACCCATTGCCCTTTTCATTCATCATTCCTTTTTGTCTCTTCTTTCTTTTCCCTTCTCTCTGCTCCTTTCCTAACATAGTGTTCTAGTCTCGAAATGTGCCTTTGGATGGACCATTGAAGTATTCTAAAATTTTCCTAAGTCCGTCCACCAAGGTTCCTTGCGCGCTCATATTTTATCTTCCTCTTGGATTTCAAGACGTTAATTATATTAATTTGTTAGCTAAGAAAATACGATTTCCTTTTTAAGGGGACATCACTCGCGAAACTCTCAAGTCTTTTAAAAGTTTTGAGATTTCTTTGTTTCATTTAAATTTTTTGTTTCGATATTTTTCACTCTGTTTCACTTTGATTCTTCTCTTTAATTCTTCTTGCTGTGTATACCGCCCTTACTTGTTCTCGGTAATGCCTCTTATCTCTTTCTCTCTCCCGTTAGATCCTTATTTTAGTATGTGCTTTTAATGGTGTTTACGACTCCTGGTATCCGTAACAATGTACTCTCATCTCCTCGATTGCTCGACACCACTCCAGGGCAAATCCTTCAGGATCCTCTAGGTAGTATGTCCTGTTCGGCTGTAAACAGATAAGATAGACAATTGTAATGTAGCTCTTCCAAGTATTCATACTGCTCATTTATTCATGCTGGTAGCCTTAAGAATCGTAAAGCGCATTGATATGAAAGTCTTACCGTATGCACAAAGAAGATCTTAAAGTTCTTGGGTTCCACCCTGAGTTCAGGACTCCAAGGTATTTCACCCTTGAGCACCATGTTCACAGGATCAACATAATAGAGATGCGGTCCAGTGGTAAGCAGGAGCATCCTTCTCCTAGCGAAGAGACCTTTTCGCTTATTGACGAAATTCTGTTTGACTATCAAGTTACCCTCTACGAAGCTGTCCCATGGATTACTTGCTCTCTGCTTTTCGAGCCTTTTCCTAATCTCTTCCTCCGTCAGATCGGCAATTCCGGACCTCTTTCTTCTCGATGTTTTCTCAACGACGGTTGTTACAGGTTCGGCCTTCTTTTTCTTCGTTCTTGACTTCGTTTTCTTTTCCTTAGATTGTTCTTCCTCGCCAGCTACCGGTACCCGCTTCTCCTCTTCTCCTTCTTCAACTTCCTCTACTTCATCCTCCTCGGTCTCTTCCTCTTCGCCGATGCCCAAACCCAGAAGCCGCGTGAGCTGCTTATCGTCGAGACCAGGTTCCAGGTGATCAGGAACCCTGTACTGTGATCTGAGTTCCTCGTGCTCCGAGGTGCCAGGTAAATAAGGATAGATTGGTGGTGGCGTCTGTTCGTGTAATGTCTCAAAGTCCATACCCTTAAAGAAGTCATGTGCTCTGATACTAGGATAACCCGCACCGTGCTCATCAAGGGCACCTAACCTCTCCGTGGGCTCAAGGACAAGTAATTGGCTAACCAGTGATCGTGCAAGATCGCAAAAACCATCTGGGATCTCATATTCGAGCTTCATGATCTTTTGGAAGATCATGTACTCGCTCCGCGATCTGAATGGTGGTAGACCGGCGACCATCTGGTAAACTATGCATCCAAGGGCCCACAAATCTGAGGCTCTGCTGGCGGTTTTGTCAGTTAACAATTCGGGGGACACATATTGTGCCGTACCGACGAAGGAGTTTCGTCGCTCCCGCTTGTACTCTCTTTGTCTTTGATGTTGTTGTTGGGAATCTTGCTGTTCCTCTGAATGTTGTTCATTCTCGGAGGTACTCAGCTTCTCCGGATCGTCCTTGAGGATCTTGGCACTACCGAAGTCCGTAATGAGAACATGCATTTTCTCGTCGAGGAGAATGTTTTCGGGTTTGAGATCCCGGTGAATGATCCCAAGACCATGAAGGTACTCGAGACCGCGCAGAATCTCAGCCGAGTAGAATTTCGTGCACTCGATGTCGAAGCTGCCCACCTTGTTGATATACGGTAGCAGCTCACCGTTCTTCGCATAGGAAAGTACGAAGTAGAGTCTGTCCAGGTCCTGAAACGTGCAGAACAACCGGACGAAGCTGTGCTTCGCACCAGCTAGCATGTTCAGCACTTCTTTCTCCCGCTTCACATATTCTGTCTTCCTCTCCTTGATGATGTGCCGCTTGTCACACACCTTGATGGCGTACTCCTTGTTCGTGTGAATGTCCTTGGCTAGGTAGACCTGCATGACACGTAACGATGGATTGATTTTTATTCAATTGTTCTTTTTTTTCGTATCATTGATCAAATTTTAGGTTGATCCAAAAACACAAAGTGATACTCACGGTCGAGAAACTGCCCTCGCCGATGACTTTGCCGAATATAAAGTCCTTGGGGTTGCGTTTGTGTGTCGGTAGGTTGATGCCGAGGGCCGGGTTGATGGTGTTGACCCGGGGCGCCAGGGTATTGGGCGGCGCCACCACCCCATTGGTCACGTCGTTCGTTGGTGGAGACATTTTAGACACCGGCCCCTCCACCGTAACTGCCGGCTGTGGCGAAACGGTAAGCGCCTGGTTCGCCACACGCTGTAACAACAAAAGACATTTCTGCATTACAACTGTCGTCATGATCGTTATTAAAACATTTATTTCAGATATGCCCCCCCGATGCAGTGCTCATAGATGAACAGCAGCTATGGATTTTTGTTAAATTGCTACCAAGAAATCGGTTCGAGAAGTAACGCTATTCCAGAGGACAGACTACGTGTGGTAGACTCGGCATAGCCAGGTCTGTGACGTTATGCACTATATCAGTGTGAAGAGGAGGAAGAAGATAAATAAACAGACGGAAAGAAATCTGGAGATGTATCGGTACGCTTGGTACGCCTAAAGGTACACCTTGGTACACCACCACCAGGTCGTCTAGAAGTCATAGCCAATCGTCGAATCAAAGAAATATTTGACCAATTGCAATCTTCCGGCACAACGACGTCATGTTCTCTCGCTACCATTCTCGGCTCCGGAGAAGACCGAAGAAGGTTAGGCGGAGAACTCTTCTTTGTCCTCTCCCTCTTGCCATTTCCGATGCCGTGCAGTCGGCAGATTACGCACTTCCGTTCTCTAACAAGCATAGAACGAGCTAACGCGTGCACGAGTAGCTTCTCTCTCTTTGTCCTTTTCTCTGTCGTGCTCGGTATCTCCACTCTGCACCGCTGATCTGGGCCCTTCCACGAGCGCTTAATCGCTTTGTTTCCGCTCGGAAGGACCGGACAGTTGCGGAAGCTCCTCTGCCCCTTAACCCCTTTATCCTCTTGGCTAGAGAACGGACGATCCTCCTCTATCGCTGGTTGCGGTTGGAGGCGATCGCCGACGAATTGAGAGTCAGTGTTATCAATTTTTGTTAGTCTTATTAAGGTATCACATTACGCCCCAATAACCTCGGTGGACAGCCTATAAATGATTCATGATTTCGCTTCCGGTTTTATACCGATAATTGGACTCGTGAAGAGGGGGGGGGGGGGAGGGGGGACTATTCGCAATCAGAGGATTCGGAATTAATGATAATGGTAACGGTAGCAACGGGGATCATTCCTCCATGGCCTGTTTACGCGTTATTGGCTTAGCAACAGCTGTTTGACATTGAAGATCGGTGAGTGCGTAGACGGAGCCGTCGCAGCAACAGAGACGGAGACAGCGTGAAACACGAGAGAGAACGAAAGATATGAGAACCAAGAGAGAAACGAAGAACTCTCTCGCCTAAAACAGCTGTCCACGAGCAACCGCGCGCATCTGTGTTATTTTGATAAACATTATTTCGCTCTCCGTCCACTCGAGGCCCTGTGCTCCGCAAGATTATTCTATCTGCCGAGCAGTCCGCAGTTCAGATATGATCAAAACGGCTAGGGTCCGTGACTTCTTCGCTGACAGAAACCACCAAGGAAGAGCGTATCGAAGGAAGCGAGAGAGCGTCCTCGAGGTGTAGAGATAGAGCGAATAAATATCCGACGTTCCAATATTCGAGCGTCTGGTAGCGAAAACGCGAGAGTAAAACAAAAGAGAGAATAATGACGGGAGGTAGTAATAGTCCAGGGACCGTTGGAATACGGATGATGGTGTGAGAGGCTCGGGGCGCCCGGGCGTCCCGACGTCCATCGATCACTTTTCGCCGCTCTTGCTCTCGCCAGCGAGAGGGACGATACGACGCCGATTGTTCCCTCTTCGCCACGAATGCAATTGATGCTAGCCAGAGTAGCTGCTGGGTAGAAGCACCGTCGTTGGCGTCGATGGTGGCGCTCGCTACGCGCCACCTTCGCCTTCTCTTTCGCGTCTTCTCACTCGTTCGTTTGATCTTCCAGATTTTCCCAGGCCCCCATAAATTGGCTGGACTAGGAACACGGACGAGAGCGAAGATCGAAGAGAAAAAAAAACGAGTGAAAGAGTGTGCGCTCGAGAGAGAGAGAGAAGAGAGAGAGAGAGAGAGAGAGAGAGAGAGAGAGAGAGAGAGAGAGAGAGAGAGAACGCGAGAGAACGGGCGGGCCCACGGCGTCGTCAACCATGCGTGGAGGAGGACGTCGACCTCGCGCTCGACGCCGGAGGCCGAGGAGCCACTGTACCCGTGCGCGCGCACGCATACGCACACTCCGAACTCACTGTAGACGCTCGACATGCACCTACGGACAGATAGACACTAGAGAGCGTTAGAGACACTTTTTCCCCTTCCACTTGGTCTGCTGTGTTGTTTGTTTATTTATTTACAAGCGGAGCTCGGGGCCTCGGAAAGTCCCTGAGACTCGCGCACAGAGAGACCACTATACATCGAGGGGCCTCGACTCTGTGTGTATGTTATATTGGTATCCCGTCACTCTAGTCGATGAACTCTACAGTCTCCTTGGTCTTTTCAAGTCCCGGGAGTGAGAGAGCCCGTTTGGTTTCCCGCGCTTTTTCGCCGTTACAAGCTACGCAAGGCAGACAGCGACTGAGGAGCAAAGAGAACGATGGCGTTAAAGGGGCTCCATTGGGTCATAACTCTGAGACTCTTCCCACTCTCCCTACGCTACCTACGTACGTGCATGTGGTGTATATGCTTCTACTGGTTTCTATATATCTCTTTCCCTTTGCTTGGCTACTCTGCTGAATCACCCGGTACGTTAACAGCAGCATTCCAACGGCATTCTAATTTTAGCCGTGCGTATCTCCGCGCTCACTCGCCTCTTCCATGGGCTACGCCACCATGTCCTCTCCGGCTCTTCTCCCTCGCTCTCTGAGCAGGGTCGTTTTGTTTTGGTATTTCTTTTGTTTCTCTCCTAGAGACAGCTCTCTTTTTTGCGCCTATCCCATCACGAGGATGCAGCTTGTGCAGCCTCCTCATTCTTCGGTATTCCCTTTTCTCCCTAGCTTTTAGCTTCGCTCTTCATCACGCTCACACTCTCTCGAGTGTTGGTAGCTGTGCGACAATGCTGATGATAATGATAGGTATGGCACGACCGTGTGTGAGGCACAGAAGCGAACACGGAGGAGTCCGTTCCCCCGCCGCCCCCCCCCCGGCCCTCCGTGCATTGGGCGGCAAACGCACTCTTTTACCAGTGAATGAGATGTTTTGCATTCGCAGACGCTGAGAAACGCCGTCATCACCGTTGCTTTTGCCACCGCTCCTTCTACTCGTCTCGTTTGGCTTCTGCTGCTCCTCCCTCCTACTCCGTCTTCTTCTTCGTCGCACTCTCAACCTCCATCCTATGCACCCATGTGACTCTCAACATCCAGACCACAAACTCATCACGCGTCTCGCATGTTGCGCTAAATCGGAACGTCGTGGCCTGCCTGTCCGAGATAAAGTCATTGAAATGGACGGGTCCAAGTCTAAGCATCTCAAAGCATACCTAATCATCCTGCTACCATTTCCTCCATTCTATCTGTCTAGTTTTACGGGATGTTTTGTATAGCACGTTCTCATTTAATGTCCCTTAAATACACACGTGGTTATTTTCTCTGTCGAGGAAAACCCAAGGGACCTTATTACTGTCTAGGCAAACACGACGAACTTCATGACGGTGTCGATGACGATACGTCGACGATGAAATTAATCGATACGGAATGCTTTATCATTATTTTTCAATTACACGTAACGGCACGAGTAAACGGACGTATATTGGTTTTAGGGCAGGGGCAACTGACGGGGGAGGAAAAAAAGTAAAATGATGAAAGAATCACCCAGCATAAACATTGGTATGAAAAACATGTTTTCCGTGTCCTATGATATACAGCACGAGGAGGGCACGCGTTCGATCAATTTTTTTTCTTCAAAGACCTTTTTTTCTCAATCTTATTTTATTATTTTACTTCAGTTCCTTAACACGCAAGTTCAAATACGATAACGCGATTAGACCTATAAGCGGGATGCGACTAGCAGCACCGGTACCGATGCCCAATATTACTGTTGCGTTGCTAGTGTTATCAGCATATGCGATAGGGACTACTTACTGTTATGTATTACGGACTTGACAAAACAAGCACATAGAAGCATAGACGCCTCGCATCGCGTAAACAACTTTCGAGTCGAAGCCAGAGGCGAATTTATTTAAATTCGAGCGACCCAACGAAACGGGACATGAGGCGATAGAGCGAGAGAGAAGGAGAGCGAGTGAAAGAGTGTACGAGCATGAGAATAGTGGAATAAGAGAAAACCATGCCAAAAAGAAATAAAGAGAGAAATAAAAGAGAAATGTAAATTATTCATGTCGGGAGACAGTATGCCGCTAGTCTTCTTGCGACACTTTCCCTCCATGGGAAGTTTACATGTTCTATTCATTAATGGTTTGTGTTTGTCTATTTCCACAAATCAATCATGATTCTCGACATACTGAATAAGTTTCCCCGAGTATTTGATGACTTAGAATGTTCTAGGAAAAATTTGAGAATGCTCTTTATCTGCCAAGAAATTCTTATCTACAGCTATTTAAATATTATGGAAGTTAAACATGTTAATTTAACATTTTCATTCTGTTATTGGAAAGAGGGGAAGCTAGTGATATGAGTGACAATGCGAAATGGTACAAAATACTGAATGGCGCCAAAGTGATTTCAATAAGCTGCGATTTAATATTATATCGGAGCGCAGTAGGTAATAAGGAATAGTGTCAATCATTAGAGTTAATAGAATTTGCAATGGCGCGTACAAAGTTCACGTTATACAAATACGAAGTCCCACGTAGATAATGTTATTATCCAACAATTTCCTATGTAAGAGTGTTTTAATGGCTGACAATGATTATTATTAATGATCAGATAAAGGAAAAAGAGATACGGATATGTAATTGGAGTTATATTTTCTTCAAACTTTGAGTTATTCAACCCCTCACTACTCTAATTGCGTCACGCGTCCTTCCCCGTTTTACCATCTCTCTATGGCTGTGCGTCTTGTCTTCCATAGTCTGTTTTTCGAAATTATTTACTTTGCTCTGTCTCTGACGTTTTCCTATCGACTATTCTCCCAATTTTGTTTAGTTCCTTTTTTTTCTTATACATGGTCTTGCGAAATTTATTCGCTCATTCGTCTTTAGAGTTTTCCTATCTGCAGCTTCTTCATGACTAGCGTCTCCTAGGATTTCTAGGCAGTAGTAATAATAGTAGAACGTAGTGTAGTGTAGGATAGTAAAGTATTGTAATATCCGATATTAGTACTTTAAACCAATAAAGTCTCCCTAGACGCTTACCTTGAATAATTTCTTAAGCCTCCGGTAGCCGCGATGTAATCGCGACACGTACTGCTTGTTGGAATCCAGTTTGAATGATTAAAGCCACAGTTGATGGAATGAAAACAAACTTGTAACTCTCAAAATATGATCTCTTTTCAATAGATGTTGTGTACTGGTGCTAGTGTGTGTGAACTGTGTATACTGATGATCGTTTTCTTTCTCGGTTTTGCGAAAAGATTAATTTTTTTAAAAGTGTCTTGTTTAGGGTAAATGTGTCTAAAGTTGAGGATATGCGTATATATACAATATATATATGTATATATGTATATATAAGTTTATGTGTCTTGCGTGTACTATGTAGTCTTTGCGTCTCGGACGAGAGAGAGCGTACCGAGAATTGAAAACACGTCCGTGGCCGTTGAGAGCCGTTCGCTTACTAAATTTCGAGGGGAACGAATCGGAACAGCTAACCCGCGCTCTATCCCCACCATCATACGCATGAACTCCCACCATATAGACAACCGACCCCCACCACAAACTTTTTCAACCCTACTCCCGCACAAGAGCCCAAGAGTGGGTATAGAATATCCCCACTTCCAGGGGTAATAATACCGTTGCGCGGGAAGACTGCTGGCGGGAAACTCCCAACAGCTATGGAGACTCGATTCGAAAATTCATCGTGACGCTGTAGATAACCGGGTTCTTCGGAAGAGGGGTGCATGTTTCATGGGAATGAGAAGGGGTCCCAACATCTCTTGAACTTAGTGCGCCTGTCCATAGTCGGGATGAACGAGCGGACTTGACGATAGTGGGGAAGCATCGTAAGCAAGAGTGGGGCAGTGCTAACTTATGTTACGTCAGACAAGAGGGGGTGACTAGATACGAAAGTGGGGATGAAAGGCGCCAGAAACGATCCCCACTGCTCTCGGATGAGATTGCAGGGAGTTCACTGGCGCACACGCGCGCTCTCTCGCTGGCCGTTGCTTCGCGCTGTTTGTTTGTTTATAGAGGCTGGTGCGTTCTGGGAAATACCGGCACCGCGCGAGTAACGGACTCGCCGCCGCCGAGACATTGCATTCCCACTCGGGTATTCCATCCGGTCGGTTCCTCTATATTCTTGCGCGATGCAGATAGAAAAAAAAGTATACGAATGAAAGGATAAAGACAGATGAAAAGCAAACCGGAATAAGTCAATTCCGTAAATTCGTATCTCCTTACTGTTATATCCATTGTATTGATTGGTTTATCTCATTTTCTCTCTCGATGACTGATCAGCCACTCCGATAATTCATAGAGACCCAAAACTTACGTTATCCTTATCTTATTTAATATTTTACGTTGACTTCCTGAGTTTTTGTCTTTGGAATCTCTGCTCGAGATTACGTGCGATATTGGGAGTACCTTCGTGGTCAATGTCCGCTGTCCTCCCTTTCCGTCGGACGTACGTGACGTATGAGACCTGAATATTCGACCGGTGCCTGCTGACGCGAATCCACGTGTCCCCCTTCAATTATTTATTTCATTATCCATTCGGTGTCTTGTTTGCGCGCTCTGCTTCCAAGGCGCCTCAAGTTCTTCTCGCTCCATGACAATTGCCTTCGAAATCCAACCGTACAAAGTCTCTCTGCATCTCTTCATCACAGTGTGTAAGCATTTGCGTGCGGCAAACGGGTCGAGTCGTCGGGACGCCCGGCTTTCACTTGTTCCCATATTTTTCAATGCTCCTACCACTCTTGTTACTGCTGGCATAAATACACCCGCGATTTGCCAACACCTGCTTTATCCTTGGCTCTCCAACGAGCAGCCACTCTGACAAGCTCTAATTTACATTAGTCAATAATTGGAAAGAGCCAAAGCGATACAAGCTCGTCACAAGGACCTTCCACCTACGACCTCTTAATGTTATCATTTCCTAATCTCTTTCGCCAAACATCCAATTCTATCCTCCGATAACAAGTCTAACGGAAACGCTAACACACACACACACATATTATACATATCCGTTTAAGGTTCAGCCATTAGTTTCACATCTATTTTCAATCTCATGTCTGATTTTCCTTCTCTTCCAACTTCTCCTCTGCTTCTTCTTCTTCTTCTTCTTCTTCTTGACAAACTTTCGTCATCCTTGTTATTAGCGCCGACTGCGGGAGGGCTTCCTGGACTAACAAGTCGCTGCTGTTCGTCGCGCCGTTCAACCGATCAGGACAAACACGAAGACACACACATCAGGATAATATTTTGCGAGGGGCAATTAGCGGGCGCAAAATATGTTTGCGAAGATGTCCAGCCGAAAGCAAAACGTCTTGGCAGTTTAGATTACCGAAACGTCTGCCTCTGCCATACAAGTAATGTATATACTGGCATATGTGGATTTCATATTATTTATTTAGCTACATTGTGTTTATCATCAATACGTACGATATCACATTCAGGCTCTGCAAATCAACTTTACTCCTTTCAAAAATCTCATTAGTCTTGCGCGTGCGTTAAGTGCCGTGATAAAAAAAAAAGTCTCTATCATTATCAGTCATTAGTCGGTTATGTCGGAAGGGATTGTTTTGCGAGATACGTGGGGATTGGAACAATTACCACAAGACTCTAAACTGAACGAACTTTGATAAATTTTTTTTATCGTTCAAAATTTGCACAAGCTCGTGTCTTTAAAATCATATGCTTAGTATCGGATGGGTTATAGTGTTTTTTTTTTTTTTTTTTTCATAACATTTCACGGACTTACTACAAATCCACGTGATGTCCTGCGGCAAGATATGACATTGGGTCGTATATTTTGGTTCGCGTCTATTCCGTTACATTGTCTACCTTGTGTCGTTTTCTCCGATTGACTTGCCTTACTTCTATTTTCTGACCTGGCTCCTATCAGCTTGTCGGTACTACCGTCAGTCGATATCTACATACTACGTGTGACCGACAATTACATGTGCGTGTAAGTAGTATCTAAGCACGTGCCGTGAAGGCGGCTTCTTGGCGTACGAGGGAGATGGAAATAATAAATATATATATATATATACAATAAGAATCTGAATTTACCCATCCGAATAAGATGGGTGAAATGGAGGCCGTCTCTTTCCGACTTGCTATTGGTTATACAACGTGTTAGGCTCCCCCGTTCTGGCTACTAACTTGGCTGCTAACTTGTTTGCCTGCTTGCTTACTCACTCGCTAGCTACCTAGTAGCTACTCGAATGCGGAAGCGCATATTTAGCACACCCGGTATATATAAACCGATGTCTATACAACGGCCAGTGTGACGTGGCATTGACGTCCAGTTTTATGACAATTCATTCGTTACTGACTTTCTGCTGATTTTATTCTTCGAATATTATGGTGATATCTTGAATCTGTTTAACCTTCGAGTTGGTTAAATACTACCCCAATGAACAATTATTTTCTATGTACTGAATATTGTTTGCCTGTTATTCAGGGTTACTCATAATTTGCTTGTTTTGAACGTCGAGTCGGAGCTGCAGTGTTGTACGAGTAGTTCAAGATAAAATATAGGTCGATAATAATTTCAAAAGAAAATAATTTCGAAAAAAAAACGGTCCGTGGGGTATGGTGCGATTAAAAAATTTCGGCGTTGAGGAAAGCGGGGCATTTTATTATTATTTTTTTTTAATTTTCACATTACCATACGTCGACACCTTTTTTCCTCAATGATAATAGACGATGCGTGGAAACGAGGGCAGTGGACGCTCGAACGAACCGGTTATTACGAAGAAATGATAAAAGAGAAAAACGTGCACGAGTAAAATAACAAAGAGTAAAAGAGACAGATGTGTTACCAGTTCAAATAGAAGAGTTTGAAATGGTAGCCGCGTGGTATGTTATGCTTGCTCACGCAATTAGTTCGCACTTAGGGACTTCCTTTGACAGTGGAAGAAAACGACAAACCAAGTGACCGAGCGACGTACATACGTCATGGCGGTTGACCCGTCCTGACGCAAATGCTCGCCTTGCTCACAAACATTTTTATTCCTTTCTCTTTTCATTTAGATTTTCGAAAACTTTCCTATTACATTTAACGTTGCATTACGTATTATTTTTCGTCTCACGTGAACCAGCCTCATGCCGCCTGTTACTTACACGCCAGCTGAGCATAGGAACGCTCTTTATCATCTTGATTGAGAGTTGCGCAAAATTGTGTAACGAATCGTACCACGGAATAAACGAGGCACAATATGTTTATTATAATAGATGGTATCTGCGCATTCACAAGATATAGAATGCGAGGCGCCTGGCGTCGTCGTGCAATCGGCTACTCATCCTGTCGATAATGGCTGACCTTTGTTTTCATTCATTAAAGCCAGATATACATTAGACAATGCTTGCCAATATGTATAGATGTGTGTATATATATATACAGTGGGGGACAAAATTGAGGGTACGATATGTAATTAATATTTTACTTAAAGATATCTACACCAACATAACA
>JARQTI010000444.1:1061292-1127113 GCA_030142655.1 Trachelus tabidus | reverse complement strand
AGAGAGACAGAGAGACAGAGAGGCAGAGAGACAGAGAGACAGAGAGACAGAGAGACAGAGAGACAGAGAGACAGAGACAGAGAGACAGAGGGACAGAGGGACAGAGAGAGAGACAGAGAGGCAGACAGGCAGAGAGACAGAGAGGCAAAGAGACAGAGAGAGGGAAAGAGAGAGAGAGAGAGAGAGAGGGAGAGAGAGAGAGAGAGAGAGAGAATGTCAATGAACTCTAAAGGATAATCCAGAAGGAAAAAAAAAAAGAAAAAACCTTTATAAAATTTTGCTTCCGTTTTCAACGAGATGCTCACATATACTGGAATATACGTACTTGTATTACTATAGAGCATAGTTGTACTAATCCCGATTATAAAATCAAAAACAAATTCCCTCTACTTCATTCTCAAGTATATCTCCAGTTGCACTTACCGTAGACAGGTAGCCGGTTAATACATAATAGGAAGAGTTCTCTTGATTTTTCAAAAAAATAATATCATCAATGGATTCTCTCGAAGGCAAGATGTCTACCGTCTTCAATTGGAGCACTATCGAATGGTCCTCGGTTAATTAGCGGTTAATGAGGATGAAAGGTCTCGAGTAATAAAAGACGAAAGAGTTAAAGGGCGCCCTCTGCGATAAATCGGCCTCGGATTTCTACTCGACTCGAGGAGAGATCATTTGCGACGTGGACGTCTGAGTCTATGTCTACGGGCGGACGCGTCGCGACGCGCCACGACGGCTATATTTACGGGATGGATACCAAGTCCCTCGCGAGACTCTTGCCAAGTCGAGTAAGGTGTCGGGCCGCGCCGTGGCTGCTGCACCGGTTAAATCCGCTTCTTTGCGATATAGAGATGCACTCGTAGGAGGAAGAGGAGGACACCCTAAGCTGCCTTTTGCACAGACCGACCGAGCACGGTACAACCTTTATAAAGTCTTTTGAAAATTTCGAGAGATTAGTCGAGAGACGCACTTTGGCATTGACAGTGTAATTATACGTCCGAGCCTTCGGGGAAAACGTCAAGGATTCCTCAAGTCTATTTCAGTGACAGAAGGACGAGTTACCCTTTTCGAGAGCTGCGACGAGGACCTTCGCGATGTACTTTTACCAGTTTTATCTTGTTTGTTTGACGTGAGAAAAGCTTAAAGATAGAAAGAGCAAAGTATCTGTGCTTTTACGTTCCTTATTCTCTCCCTGTGTCTCGTATTCACTGAGGTCGTAGCTATTTCGGTAGTTCCCTCGTCGTTCCTGGGGTTCACGACCCGTGGTGACGCAACCGTCGTTGCCGCCACCATCGCCACCACCACCATCCAACCAGCATCACCGTCGCCTTCCGACGAAGACGCGTGATGACGGAATGGCACTCCGTTTCTTCGAGCAAGCAATCCCGTAAAAGAGTTTATACCGAATTAGAACCGGTATCCCGTCTATTCGTCGCATTTTGGCGCATGACTACGCGAATCGCCCGCAGTCCATAACAAAGCGAGTAAATAAATAAGCGAATGAACAAAAGTACACAAGGAAGTTACGAGAATCGCAGCATAAGGAATTTCGACAGAATGCAATAGGAGAGCCAAGGACGAGGTAGTGGATTGCGAGCGCGTGCCCGACATCCGACACCTTGTTATCCTTACTCGGCGATTCGTAAGTCTTTATTTTCTTCCCCTCTTCCCTTTCACGTTTCCCTCTTTCGCCAAGGCATCCCTCGTTTCTTCTACACTCCACCCTCCCCTTACGTACAATCCCATTACTTCCCAGTCCTCAGCGTTTCTCCGATCGCTTCGTAGCTGCCATCGAAAAGCACGAGCTGGCAACGCACAACTTTTCCAACTTATCCTCTTTTTTATCATCCCTCTTATATTCTTCCTCGCATTCCATTTCTTTTACTGTCCACTCGTTTATTCAGTTCTGTACCGTTCTGTTCCGTTTCGTTACCGTTCCCTGAGCACGATAGATTTCATTGACCTGAAATCTAATTCTCATCACGTTCGCACGAGAGGCGCTCACGTTTTCGTTCGGTACTCGTGAGAATGTAATTGCTCGTGAGAAGTGTCGAATTCTCCTTAGCTAGGTACACTTTCTTTTTGTCCACTCTGATTTCCCCTCTCTCTTTCCTACTGCTTCTCCGTAATTGCCTTTTTAACCCAACTATATGCCTACGCGGTTTATTTCTTTCATTCTATTCCCTGCAGTCCTCGTGGCCCAAACGAATTCGCGTGTACTTCGGGAATGCATTGTGAAGTCGGCTCCGTCTGGCGGCTTTGCTCTTGAATAAGCTAAAATAAAGAAAATCGTCCACGGTATCTCGAGAATGCAATCCGGCCGTATAGGAGCGGCCCTTGCTGCATCGGTAGGACGGGACGGCTAGAAGTGACTTGGACAGAAATAGACGGGAAGAAAAGAAGGAAGAAAATATTCACTCGTTCTTCAATAAGGATTCGAGTATATAACCGTTCGATCGTATACATTTACCGTACAGTGCCCTTTCCACATACATTCTACATTCCATAATCCTTAACGTCATTTATATCAGATAGAAATTAAAGGAAGATAAAGATATAAGAAACGATATAAAGTAGAAGCAAGCGTGTAAATAGCCTTCGGGCCGTCGTTTAAATGACGCAAACTCATTTCAGTAATCCGAAAAGGTCTGGGTCTTAGATTTAATGAATTTAATCTAGCCTCAATGAGCGCGAGGGAGACAGTCTTACGTAGCTTCCCACGGATAAGACAGAGACAGACACACAAGTCATTCAAAATCTGTTAGTCGGCATAAACACTGTACTCGATCGGCACTTAGTCTAAGTCACTAACGGGATACAATTGTTACTATATCGTCTTCACTTAAATATCATTGGACAACATATATAAGACTGCATAACAGCTACGCTCGAAATTACATTTACTTTTACGGGCTGTGCTCTCTAATCGCTTCGGAGTGAGTTAGCGATTTACCTCAAGTGGGACTCGTGATTTTCTCACGCGAAATGTCTGCAGCGAACGTTCCATCGACTCGGCGCGGCCTTAGAAGGTCGCTACCTCGATCGCCAGCGTTCTTTAGCATCCACGTATACTCAACGTATTCTACAATCTACATTCTATATTCGCGTCAAACCTATACTCGATTTCTGCTCGTATAGATATATACGCGTATACGTGTGTACAAATATATATATACACACACACACACTCTCCTCTCCATTCCTCCTCTCATTACTATTCCATCTCACCTCCTTTATGCCTTAACTCCTTTTCACAGTTATCATGTGCATCCTATGTGACATGCAGATAGGCTATATCTACATAGGTAACTTGTATGGCGAAGTGGAGGGCGGCGGGAAGCGGGGTGGAGGGAGAGAAGGAGAGAAGGCATGCAGAGTGGATTCATGTAACGCGTGGACTCGCTCTGTACATACCTACCCTATCTTAGTGCACGTACCAAGTGTACCTATATCAACCTTACCTCTCTCAGGCCTGAACTCAAGACTATATACTCTCCGTGGCCGTATACCATCTCTCTGTTCCTCTTGTTCTTCCTCTCGCTTTACTGACCGTGGATGCACCTGAGAGATGCATCCTTGCAAGGTGCAGAACTCGTATCTACCATCGTCCGGGAAACTTCCTATAGCTCAGCATACAGAGGATCCTTTCTAGATTCTATAACGATTAGCGCCAGAGTATACTCGGTCTTCTTATGGCTGAGAGTCGTCGGAGTGCATACGTGGTGCATACACTGTTGGTGCATCGCAGGTGCAATTAGGAAACAGGAACGCGACGAGGAAGTCGAAGGTATTCCGGTATAGCTGTCTAGCTCCAGGAGATAGGTAAACTGCGCTGGTAGACGCGATAGTGTGTGGCGACTAGTTCGTTGCGGCATCGCGCACACGGAGAATGTCTGGCACGTGTTTGCCCGGCAAAGTAGAGCGATGCGCAATAACCTATGCTAAATATCTCTTAACGGGGACCGCGGGTCTTTCTCTTTCTTCTCTCTCTCTCTCTCTCTCTCTCTCTCTCTCTCTCTCTCTCTCTCTCTCTCTCTCTTCTTTCTCCCTTCTACGACTCGCGGCTCTTGGCTCCTTTCCTCCAGTATCCTGGCCAATGAGTCGTACTGCTGTCATTCTTACCGGAGACCGTTAACTAGTTAACTCACGGTAAATAATAAAACTGATGTACGCAGCGCTTATCGCTATGCATTCTTATGAAGTTTCGGGACGGAGACTCGGCGAACATTCGATTCATTCATATGGTGGTTACGGTGCATGCTCAGGCTGTAACGAGGGCAAAAATATTTCTCGAGGTTTTACGTGCAATTAGGTTGGATATGTTGGTATATGGTATATGAAGGTTTCTTCAGGTTATATTTGACTGGTACTGAATTAATTAATAGGGATTATTGTCATTTCTTGAAATTGGTATTGTTCGATAAGTGCATGATTGATTAGTTTTTCTCTTTCTCTCTCTTACTCTGCTCTTAGATTCTTCGTTTGATAACTCCCGGAAAGTTTCCCTCTTGACTTTCTCAATTCGATCCAGTTTCGTGTGAACCGTTAGGGGTCTGGTCGTTCGCGCGAATGAAAAGGAACCGTGTGCCGCTGTACTGTTTTAAGAAGTCGAATACCTTTTTGTAAAATGATAATTCTTGAAAATTTATCGAATAGAAATAACGCGTATTTTTCTTTGATTTTTTCCAAATGTTCTTTTCTCTCGGAAGATATCCCAATGAGTGGCTGGGCTGATTCCTGAAGGATGGAGTTATTAGCACCGCGCAGGGTTCCTACCGGTTGATCGGTTCAAGACGTAGGGGTTGCCCCCATTGCTATCACGATTGGCTTTGTTTAACCAATGAATCGGAATACCGGAAACGACAGGTGCTGCCGCTGGCAACTGACAGTGGTTAATGCCGTCGTCGATCGCTCGAGAAATTGTTTTTCTTAGGATTTTCTTTCTCCGAGCGAGTAATGCGAGCAAGTAAGAAAACAAAGAGGAGACCAGCGAATGCATTTCTCATTGATTTTTCCTACTTTTTATTTAGGCTGGGATAGAGCGGATGGTTTTTAATTATACATGTATATATACCTACTCTAGCTACTGGACCAGCATCGCAATTTGGCCCCAGAGAAAATTGTAAGATTTGTGGAAAAAAAAAAGAAAAGTAAGGAAAGAGAGCGGGCACGTCCTTGATCTCGGTAGAGGTTCGTGGAAGGGCTGGGGCCACGGCTTTATCGAGTCTCTTTATACGTGGGGGTCCGCCGTGTGTCTCGCGTGTGGGCCCCATCCGACCGTGGGCCTTGGTCCCAGCCGCAGCGTGAGAGAGGAATGCGTAGATGCCCTGCCGGACAATGTTGTTTAGCTGGACACTGTCCTCTCTCTATTTCTCTCTCTCTCTCTCTCTCTCTCTCTCTCTCTCTCTCTCTCTCTCTCTCTCTCTCTCTCTCTTCCCCTCCTCTACGCATCATTCTCATCTTTTCGCCCATTGCTCTCTTGCAATAAACCTCGCCTTCCTATCTATTATGCTTTTCTTGTACATACGCTACTCATTTTCGATCTCCCCAAGACTGTGCCTATATAAAGGATCCCACCATTCGTAGGTAGCCAAAAAAGTAAATATGGTCAATTAAAAAGTAAAAAGAGGTCCGTCTAACGGGTCTAACGATCGACATTTCGAAGGGATCGCCACGTGGGTAAATCTGACAGGAGTCCTTCTGGGATTAAGAAAATCGGTGGGATGCCCATATACCTATACTATACAAAGGAGTGCAGTCTGTGTACTTGACAATTCTGGTTCTCTTATTCGGGCATTCACGGAAAACCTAAAGAACGACAGAGAGGGAAGGCCGATAGTACAGTCCGCGTAAGTACGTGTATCTGCGAATCGCCATGGCGATGTAACAGTAGCCATCGGAGTTCTGGAGTCTCTTTCACGCGAGTCAGCACGGAGACTGTATTCACGAAGTTGTGAGAACGTGAGAACACGTTAACGCGTGAACATGCGAACGTGTGCGCGGATCGACCGGGGGACACGTGTCACCTGTGATAAATGCTGTAGATATCTCAGATCGCGAGATTCCTCGGACGGCTCGTTTACACTTTTCGGCACGAATAGTCCTTGGCGTCCTTTTCTTTTATCAGCAGCGCAGCCATCTTTGACGCACGCGTCCTCGTTGACTGGTTCCTCAAGGAAATACAAAGGGGTGAGGGACCTCGTTACATTATTTCTTTGAAAAATATTATCAATGGCACGATTGCATCTCGTCTGCTGTGTTTTATAGCTCGGGTTAGGTTAGGTTATCACTGGTTCTTCCGTAAAGGACCTGAATACCACTTTGACAAGGAGAGGCTCCTGGGACGCGTGTGTAAGCCTATTCTGTAGCCTTGAAAAAGGCTACGGGGTAGATGAGGTGGATAAGAAGAGGAGGATGAGGACGCGAAGAAGACGAAGTGGGAGGTATGGGGAGAGGAAAGGAGGAGAGCGAGAACGGAGGACATCGAACTGAAATGGCCTCTGGGAGCGCATTCCAGTATTCCACTCTCGCTACCTCGACTCCACCTCCTCACCTTACCACCTTCATCGAAGTGAAGCACCTCTAGTCGAGTCTCTCTTACTCTCCTGCATCCTCCTTTGGGCTTAGCATCCTTTTATTTCGTTTCTGCATTCCAGACTTTACGTTGCAGCCGCATATCCAATCCTGACTCACTCCGCGAGAGGGGACAGGACCTTTTCCACTGTGCTTTTACTTCGTATATTGCTATTATATATGTATATACATACACATAAACAGACACATTGCATATGGCCGTAAATAAATGAACATGGACAAAGGAAATAACGATCGGTGAAAATCATCGTCACCGACGTCATCATTATCTCTGTCGTTGGGTAACCATTTGAAAATTGACTGTGCAGATAGAGAAACAGCATTGCCGTTACGTGCTCGGTAGGAAAACATGTTTAGGTCGCGGCAAGGCAGGCGTAATAACTTTTACTACTGCGCCATATTGCCGACCGCGTTAACTTCAGCCTTGGCACGTGTGGAGCACGCATACACGTCAAGAGTACCGCCGAATGATTCCAGACACGTTTCTGACCCTATCACGACCTAGGAAAATTCCCGTAGTTGTGCTTTTTAAACGATTTCGCGAATTTGTCGGAGAACTTGAAAGTACGATTGAGATTTTGTGGCGACGTAAACAGCTTTTACTCTCTTGCTCCATTACTGTGGTTACCACGGCGACCGGCTTCTTTGACCTAACCATTTCTTCAATTCTTCTGCTTTTCCTAATTCCTCACTGGCCTCCTACGTTCTTTTATTTGAGTTTCGCTGTTTTTCTTTAAGAATATCTTTACTTGCGGATAAAGGCCCCTTTCGTGCTGAGTCGTTGCCGTCGCTGCTGCCGTGGTTAACGGATGTGCCGTTACGGGGCCGCATTCTCCAGAGGCACGCATGCGCGACGCGACACATTCCATTGTCTTTTACATTCTTACCGAGCGTTTCTCCATTCTCGGTATTCTTAGCACGATAATCCTGTGATAGGTTAGACAGTCTCTAAGGCCCACGCCTGCAAGACCCTTTTCTGATTAACGTCAAACACCGCCAAACTCTAACTTAATCAGACGACGTACCATAGGCAATTACACATGGCATAACGAATTCCGAGAAATTAATGGATTTGTTATTAGCGAGCGTATGCCAAGATTTTACGGAATGCAATAAAAGTAAGATAGATTTTTGGAAGTCATAAAAATCGAAGGGAAAACACATTTTGTGGAATTGCTAAGGAAACTTGACAGTCCTTCACTGGAATTGCTATTTGTCGTGGGACAGTGATAATAATAGCTGTACCCGGAATCTATTTACCGACAATGCATAAGACTTGCGTAAGAGCTCGGCTGCTTGCTTTACGGCCGATCGAGAAATGATCGGCGCGCCGTCCCGTCGAGAACCAGGATATGCTAAATAGCCGGAGGTAAACGGGATAGCGACTGACTGAGCTACTACCTTCGCTCCAATGAAAATGCAGCCGGAAATTGTTGGGATTCCTCGGGAGGAATGATGAAATGAATCGTCAGTATACTTTGAAATGGACGAGCAAGTAATTGATCGTAGAAGAAAATTGCAGAAAAATTTATGGGACTTATACGAAAAGTGTGAATGATTCATTCAGAGGAAATGGGAGCAGGGCCCTTTCCGGGGACCGTAGGCGCAGCCGACCTAAACCTACTTAGAGTTAGGTAAGGCTTTGACGACAGCCTGAGTCAGCCTGGCTCGATTAGGCCTGAAGTATGTTGCTTACTGGGCCCCACGGACTATGAGTCACAATCGGAGTCCTGGGCACAGTTGGGACCTGATCACCATGACGCCATGACGCCATGACGCCACCTTCCCTTGCAATTCTCTCTCTCTCTCTCTCTCTCTCTCTCTCTCTCTCTCTCTCTCTCTCTCTCTTTCTCTCTCTCTCTCATACATACAAACTCTCTCATAGACCTTTTTAAATCTCAATTACCAATCAGTCGGGCCACTACGAGTCCCAGAAAGAAAGGGAAGTGGAATTTCGTTCGTGGGAGTAACTAACTTTTCTACATAGTATATTGCCTAGCGAGACAACAACCTAGTAACTCCAAATGAATTGTTAGGATCTAATTTGAATTTTACGATTAATGACTCCCGGAAGGAATCATTGTCGAAAACCGTAAAAATTTGTTCTTGCCTTTGTTCTTGTTTCTGTGACTGACTCCGCACGTCCGGGGGCCTTTCTAAGCGAGTGGCTGACCCAATTTCGCGGCCTTGCGAAATTTACAGAAACACACTGTTCCACCTACCGTACCTGTAACCTACTAAAACAGGATTCCTCAGTACGTTAGGATCTTTAGTTCACTTGTTTTTTTTACTTTCGCTATTTCTTAACGTACTTTTTTTTCTTTCCTTATAGGACCATGTGGTCTTGACTTTGTTTCCAACGAGGAAAAATAAGGAAAAGGCAATAGGCTTACGCAGTACCCATATTACCATCAGAGAGGACACGAACTCACGTATAGAAACACGTGGACCCGCTTATACGTAGATTACGTGAATGCATGTAGTACAAAAGCCCATACGAACGCACCACGAGAATATTTATCTTGGCTGGGAGAAAGTGTACCACATATAGAAACCGTGCGGCTTACGACGGCAAATAGATTCTTGCAGTTTCATAACTTAGTGACCGACATTCCGCGGAATTGCACCACTAATAAAGACTATGACGTCACTGAGGAGGCCTCCCGTAGTTGGCTCGATTAATTAGACATATCAGATTCTAGCGAAGTCTACTCCTTTGATCCATCGATTTTCCATTCATCCGTCTGTACGATAAAATGGGCCTCATTGTTTTTCTCATTACACTATGCGTTATCCTGACCTCGATCTAACGCTCTCAGATCCTAACGTTTAACATTATCCTTTCTATACGCGAACTCTCCCTCTCTTTCTCTTTCTCTTCGCCGCCTGAACATGCTCTCCCTATTAATTTCGTGACTCGAGGATTGTGGCCGGAGGAGAGAGATCCTGTTCCTTGTCCCCGATGGGAAATTCCCCAGGGGGCCCCAGTACCGACTCCTGCAAGAAAAGCACCTTGGGCTCAGCAAGGATGACAGAAGCACCGTTAGAACACCGGAATAGAAAGTCTCTCGAGGCGATCGCTCCGCAAGGATCTCCGTCTTTTACTTCCCTTCACCATCCCTTACCCACCCTTACCGAGCTAATCGGATACCTCCAAGTATAACTATACATGTATATCGTACCGCAGGATCAATCGAGCCATCTAAGAACACAGCCAGTCAACACGGTTCTTTCTCATGATGAGGAAGTTACATCGAACGCAGTATCAAAGAGTCGGTACTGGTAACTCAGAAGCCATTGTTCTGGCACTGGTACCGTTAATTAAAATCTAGCACGTACAGAACTCTCGTCGACATTCAATCAAAACTATATATATATATATATATATACGGAAAACAAAGCGAACGTCGCGACGTCATCAATATAATACATATTTAAATGCAGTCTTATGCATTATGCAGACTCTCTGACGTGCGACTGGATATTCCATTGCTTTTCCCGTTCAGACTCATTAGTTTCTTTAATGCGACATTTTGATTTTTCCTTTGACACTGCAGGCGATGCCTTTATACTGTAAGCCAACGCACTGCGGTCCGCGGAAAGTCAATCCCGTTGGAATTCACTTTCGCCAGACAGTCCTTTTTGTCGCTGAGCGACATGAAAACCGGACCGAAAGCCAATCGGGCGGCAACATCCGGGCACTCTCCTTGTCTTTCGTTGCGTCGAGAGAGCTCGAATATTAATTAACGTTAAAACATACATATATATAGTATAAATACAGTAAGGAATTTCGTTACGGCCCAGAACGTAAACTGGACGAGCAGACACGCGATGACGACAAAAGTCGCCGCTCGCACGCATGTACCAAAGAGCCGAGTATACACGACGGCCAATTAACGGCAGTGCTAAATTTATCAGCCGTATTTGCGAACCAGCTAAATCCGTATTCGTACGACCCTGCTCTCGTGAACTCGTCACATGCTTTTCTATCATTCTCATTAGACCCACTTCTTCTTCGGTCGATTCTTCGTCTCATGTAAATTTTCTTTGTGGATATACTTCGCGATATAGCTTTACCGAATTTCTTCCGCATATTTCTGATTCTCTTTATTTTTATTTAAAAGCCGTGTCCGTAGGCACGTATTGCGTGGCGTATGTTCACGCGTGCACGTATCTACCTCGTAGGGACTGGTAAGAATGCGTACTGTACGCACGGACTGGTCTGACTAGTCTTTGAGAACCAAACTACCTCATATCTTTAACGGTCTCCATACTGTGTACAGTAGACATTATTATACGTACTTATTTGTTGCGTATTTTAAGTTTTAGTATAGAGCATATACATGTAATGCAGTAAGAAAGATTTGATGATAAAAATTCTTACGTATTTTTTTTGACAATTCTATGTGGCTCGTATGGTACTGCGTTTCTCTAACTGTACTTTACATTAATGCTAGTCTAATACGATTCTAACGGTTATACCGATTGTGTGAAACGATTTATGAAATATATTTTACTTTTGGTTTATTCCATCGCCTTGAGGGCACAAAATTGTCTTGGTCTATTTTTTATCTTTTTCTCAGGGTTATAGTCGTTTTCATTTTCAAAGGTAAAAAAAACTTCGGTATTTCACGTAAAGCGAATTATTTTGAAACGATGACATTGAGCGATGTTTATTTACAACAGAAAATACGAGTTAAGAATTCAAAGTATTTACGAGAAATTTACAAAAATATATTTGTTGGAAAAATTGGATTCCGATAAAGATGTCTGTGTTCGTGACTAATTGTAAGTCCGATTTATAAAATGATCCGTCAAGTATCGGACCCCCATGACCTGAGTATCATCGACCCATTCCAAATGTCTTGTGTATGCACCAAGTCCATTATGTAAAATGACTATTGAATCAGTCTAACAATGAAATATTGAAAAGCGTCAATATAAAAGTATAAAGAAAAACAAGCCTTATTTTAAATGAATCCTTGTTACCAAAATCTGACGTTTCCGTCGAGCTTTCGAACGATACCAAAGTCAAATCTAATCTGTCAATAACAGTATTTTTCATTCCGTTGTTTTCGTCATGGATTTCTGTCTTATTTTTAAATTTAAGTACAAACACGTCTCCCCAGGTAACGCAACGCTACGACAATATTCTCGAGTCTTCCGAAAGCGAATCAGTATATTGACGTCAGTCCGATAAAAATGTGTTTACACTTACGGGAGCGTAAGCGTAGAAGGAAGCGCAAAGTGCGCTGACGTAGGTATCAATGGTCGCGAGGTGGATATACATACCTCAACGTGTTCAGTCACATTTGCGTATATTTGCGAATGAAAAAAAAGTACCGTTGCAAATATTACAAAGATATTGAATTTTCATATCCTTTCGAAGATTCATCGTTATTACACAGCAATAACGAGGAAATTCTTACATTCTAATTCATGAGCGTTCTGCATCCATAAAAATTTCCAACCGGAAGTTTAGACATCGGGGTATCTTCTGGCGCATGCGCAGTCATCATTTCGCAAAGTAATATGTGTACCAGCACGGCGTAAGCGTGTAACCTCAACAAATCTACGCAAGGTTTAAAGGTCACCGCGTGATGTTTAAACAATTTTTAACGACGGAACTTTTTCAAATCATGCCCCTTTCTTTACTTCCTGTTTCTGATACGAGCTAATCGGCGAATCGGATAGTGCGAACGAGCGTCCCTCTTTTCCCTCTTCTCTTATTCTCATTCGAACTCTTACATCTCCGTGTTAAGTTACGACCATTCTATTTATATAATAATATTCCTATCTGCAAATAGCACGAGGTATTATGTAATAGGTATGAATGCGCAAGAGCCTCAACCCGACGCCGCCCCCCCCCCCCGCCCTGCTACTCCCTCATGACTTGTGTAATGTTTTTATGTTGTGCGACTCACGACTTCTTGTTTCTCGCTGTATTGCCATTTTACGAAATTTGCGCATGGCGAATAATAACAAGTACATTTCTATATATAGATATAGGTATACACGATATGTCAGTGTTCATAGCACATAGTGTATATATATATAATTTCTAGGAAGACAGAGACTGTGGCGTGAATCCTGAAAATTCTCTCGTAACCCCTTTTCCCTATCGTTGCATGAATTCGCGCAATTGAACTTTTCTACGTACGTTCTGTGTATTTTTCCACTTTATCTGCACTAAATTATTTAATGCGTCACGCGCTGCATACGGATTTCTTACGAGTAAATACTCGAATAATATACGAGCTCGTGGGAAAGAGAAAGAAAAAAACAGAATTTTTCCAGAGCGATATTTTGACATTTAAATTGCGTCTTTCGAGCATTCATGAAAATACGTCTCAACCTATATATAGCACTTAGATCTTATTTATGCGAATAATTGATTTAAAAATAGTATCTCCCGAACGTAAAGAAGTGAATCGAGGGAGAAATATTTTTATAAAAATATATAAGAAAACGATTGAAAACATCAAGAAACAATTTGGCGTGGATTCTTCAACGATTCGACTCGCCGGAACGCCTTTCCATGAATGAACGCCTGGCGTCAGTCGCGCGCGTGTTTTATCTCTAGCGAACAAACGCGTTACGCTTTACAACTAGGTTTTCCATATCGCGTGCTCTTGTCTGGTGCCACGGGCCGCGAGGGAACGAGGAGACGAAGGGTGGTGGGAGAGGACGTACGTCGTCGATGAAATTTCATTAAGTGCGTACTAGAACGGGGAATGGCGTCGCACAAATTTGTCACGGCCAATGAATCCCTCAGTACGATAGATAGCGGATGATAGATATACTGGATGAAAAAAATGAACTCAAGCTATTACACATGTCATATGCTCGCTATGGCAATAATAATAATAACAACCAAACAGTATAATAAAAAAATATCGGTACATGCATTGGATGCACTCGGACGTAAACATTGCGATAAGTAAGAAGGCTCAAGCTAATTACAATACGATTCCGACAATGTGACCCGTAGTAACAGGCGATATTGCGTAAGAAATAAAAGAAGTAGTAAAGAAGAAATAAAGAGTGCAAAAAATGAAAATCGCGCCTGGTAACCAGTTGCAAGTATTACATAATGACAATCGAAGTACGAGTTTACTTGTCTTCCGGTCATTAAAGAGCGGTATATATATATATTTACTTATTAGGAGCGTGAAAGCTTTTTGAATCTTTATTAGGTGCTATCGAAAGGTTGACTCTTATCGCTAACTTTCATTTATATTCAATCGCTCGTACGTAAATGTATCTTTATCGTGCGCAATGCGTTCTCTATCTGTACTGTACCGATGTCCGTGCATATCAGACGTAAAAGGCATACGGAGTGGCTTTAATCCGTAACCCATAATGCAAAGGCGTAAAACCGATAAGTTATATACGTGGAATACCAGGTGTCGAGGTTTGCAAGCTTCGCATGAAAAGTTTCCTGGGTCTGTCGCGTTCTTGTTATTAAAGGCCTAAAGTCCAGTATCTATCGAGTTCGCTGTCAATATTGATCGCGCCGTTGCGGAGGGTCGCGCAAACACTTCCAGGAACGTCCGTATACTGCGTTCGAAGTGCGAGGATCGATTTCGCTCTATGGCGTCGTCGGGAGTTCACCACGTTTTACAGCGGGTAAATAAGGACGGCACGGAGCGTCGTCGGGAATGATCCGACGCCGGGACGGTGATCCCCGGAATCGTTTACGCACATACGTAACACACAGTCATCTACCCACGTACGAACGTGGCAGCAGCATTCGGACAAACAGGAAAAAGGCGCGACCGTATAGGATAAGCACGCGTTCATGGAAACCGTCTATAATGACTTAGCCGATGAGAAAAGTAGAAGAAAACAACGTTCGAGCATTATCGCGTATTTTGAGCTGTTATTAATAATATTCGTCATTATCGTAGTCATTTGTCCGGGAATTTTCTGGATCATGTTTCCTGAACTTTTTACGAAACTTTCTATGCGTCACGCGTAATGCGCATGCGCCAAGATTCGAATTACTTTCCTGGAAAGTTTGTCATAACCTTTTTACGTATCCACCCACGGACGCATCGCCGTTCATAAAAAATAATGTTAGTACGCATAAACATATACAGGGTGATTCAGAACAAGCGTTACACTCTTCACCGATAGATACCAGAGACGATTTCGAACGACGGGTATTTTTCGTCGTTTTCTCAAATTTCATTTCTTTACATGATTTAATGTTAGGGATGACGAATCGGAGGCTAGGATTAACCCAAGAGTTGCTCGTGGCGATGACAATAAAACTATTTAAGGTTGATAACATTAGCTTGTATTATTTTTCCTTGTTTTTGTTTCTCGACGGCATTGATGGGGCTCGAGTAATACGCGAATGTTAACTATATACCGTACGCATAATAGAATCAGATTTTTTTTAAGTCTTTGAAAAACAATTTACTTTTTTAATAATAAAAAATAATTTTTAACTTGTATCTTTCCGCACGATTTCACGCGAATGATAACCTGACTTTCGCGTGATAACAGTACTGGACTCTTCACGTGGTTATGTGCGTGTCACGACGTATTCGTTCATTGAGGTTGATAGTGATAACAATTACACTGGCAATTACAGAAAGCACATAGGATTGAGTCGGGAATGGGCGAAGGAGGGGGTCACTTATATTTATCAAGAGAAGCACTATACATGTGTATATATATATATACACTATACTGATAACCAAATATCTACGTTGGTAAAGAATGGAGTACAGTCACAGATCAAATGTGCGTATAGCAGTGAGTATAAGAAATTGAAAACTGTACCACAGTGCATACGTGAGTATGCAAGTCACTTTAATAAACCAGACGCTGGCCTCGCACTCGGAATGCGAATAAGCCCTGTGCAATGCTCCCATATGTTGTTTACAAGCGTTTCCATGCACTCTCGTATGTAACATACATACGTACAGGGTAATACTACCTGGTGCTTGTGCCGATGTATTGACGTGCGTGTAATTGCACATACATACGTGTAGATACCCGCTTGCACATTGATGCTCAGCTAGCTAAGTACGTAAGTACGTACGCCGAGGAGCACGTAAAGCCTTTATAAATAAGCGCTCGCTAAGTGGTACCAAGAAAACATAAATATGCGTAGCGTAATCCTTCTCTTCCAACATCGTCTCTTGGAACGACACTGACTTCAGCAACTTATTCGACTTCGTGCTCATTTCTATAATACATTTCATATGCGTGAGAATAAGCCGGCAAATATACTGAGGCGTCAATTTTGTATTCCCTATATATAATACGGTACAGGTATATATAGGTAGGACACGTGTTTTCACGGCAGATGAAAAAGTTATCGGTTCCGCGGAGGAATAATGTTTTTCGTTTGCGACAGCTAAAACGTTACTTTGTGGCATATCGAAGTCGCTCAAGGTGAAGGCGTCTGTGTATTCAAGAAATCCTAGAAACTCCCCGCGCATTACTGTACCAACCGCGATGCCGTGCTAGTTACTCACTATGTTATTAATAGTGGTTCCGCATCTCCGATGTTATTTACGTTCCTCGCTATACGACGAATATATACCTATACGACTCAATAATAACATACGAATTTTACACTGTAGTATACAGGGTGAGTCGTTTAACTTGCCACGAACGAATATCTCAGAAAGGAAGCGTTTTACGATTAAAATGTTCAAACAAATTTCGTTTGGTTTCGAGCGAGAAAGAAAGTCCTGTGCCGTTATTTTTTTATCGTCGTGGTTTTCAAGGTCTTCCGAAGGTCAATTTGGCTTTTTTAAATGAGAAACTATATTTTTTATTGCAGATTGTTATGCGCTACAAAAAACCAATTAACTTTTGTTCGAAAAATTTTTTAATAGGATCAGTATTTTCAACAAGAGAAGAAATAATTAAGGTTTTCTTCTAGCTCAAGAGAGTTCGAAAGTGCATTGATTTTGAAGGACACCATTTTGAATACTTATTGTAATATTATTTAACAATATTAATAGTAAATAGGTTGTTTCCGCAAGAAAAAAAACATTAATTAACTTTTTTCTTCTCTTCCGATTTTTATATCTACAAAGTCGTTATACTCATTAATAATCCCGGGATCTATGCTTGATGTTGAAATAACATTGAAAATACTGGTCCTATTAAAAAATGTTTGAGACAAAAGGTAATTGCAATAAAGTCTGCAATAAAAAATATGGGTTCCCATTTAAGAAAACAAAGTTGACCTTGGAAAAACCTTGAAAACCGTCGTGAATAAAAAATAACGGTACACCATTTTTTCTCCCCTCGAAACCAAACGAAACTTGTTCAAAGAATTTTTTCGTAAAGTGCTTCCTTTCCGAGATAATCGTTTGTGTCAAGTTAAACGACTCACCCTGTATAAGCTATCGCAATGAGGTCAGGCTGGATTACATACAATTTAGAATATACCTTTGAACTATTATTTGCACCATTTTGAATAATGAATTTTATCTAATTTCATGATAAATAAAAAAAAGGATTGCGAGAGTTTTTTTGGCAATGCACAGTCGCTAACGTAAGCCAATTTAAAGTTTTCGGTCTGCGGTAGGTATAAAGGAAGAAGAGTGGTCCAATTCGAGGTAGCTGTTCAAGTAGGTCAGTCCCGCGACGTTCAGACAGACCGGGAAGTTACATAACGCCCAGGGGGAGAAAGTTCTCTCTCTCTCTCTCTCTCTCTCTCTCTCTCATTCTTGTCCTCTCTGTCTATTTGTCCGTCTGTAGATACCGACTGTCCAATTGTATGTCTCAGGCATCGTCTTTCTTGTACCCCCGCGTTGGCCGCTTTACCCCATCGTCATCGTCTTCCCTTCTGCCTCCTCCTTTCTCTTCTTCACTTCGCTACCAGGAGCACAAGCATCAGTACTCGTGTACTCGATGTACCAGTGCTACCAGTACCTACCACCTCCTGGGTTTTCTACCTCCTACCTTGCCAGCCGGTTAGTCCTGTGGCTACCTTCCCTACCCTCGCCAGCAGAAATCTCTCTCTCCCCCCCTCTCTCTCTCTCTCTCTCTCTCTGTTTCTCTCTCTTTCTATGTGTATATATATATCACTCTTGTCCATATAGTACATGCCAGTGGCGCGCTGGTGTTTACAAACAAATCTCCCACCACAAGGCTTCCGCGAGGCAGCAGACTGCATTGCGCAAAATTGCAGGCTACTCTAGAGAGGAGAGCCCGGGTCGGAGGGGGGGGGGGGGAGAGTCGTGGCAAAGCGGCCGAAGAAAGCGAGCCGAGTTTTCTGTATTCGAAACGTTTCGACACTACCTGCCATTCTTGAAGAAATTGCCTCTCTTCGTCGCAATACCCACTATACGTAACAGTGACGATCGATGATGATACTCGCAATAGTTCTTAGACTTCTAATCGCTACTATTTTTAACTACTTACGGCATATTATATATAGTACATTTATAATGTGTAGAGAGAATCGAGAGGGTAGAGAAGATAAACTCGCTAAGGAGGTAAATCTTTGTTTAGCATGGCGCATCTCCACCAGTAGAAACGGACTTGAGTTCGGGCTGGAATCGAGTCTTGACTCTCGGAGGAGACTCTGGCTAGAGGGGGCGAGAGAGAGAGAGAGGGGGGGAGGGAGAGAGAGAGAGAGCTACAGCAACCGCTTACTTTGCTTTTTACAGTCGCGTTCCAGATTCTTTGGAATCCGGCGCATTTACGGACACACAGTCCCCCCTCTCCTGATACCTCTGTGGCTATAGCGTCCCTATAGGACACTGTTGCTACTTCTACTTGCACTGTCGACGCCATTTTTTGTGAAATTCTCATAGTTCATTTTATTTATTTCATTTGTGATACCTTTATCTTGACTCCTCTATCTTTAAAATTCATTCTACTATAAATGGGTATACAATGGATACTACTCTTATACCTGTATAACTGTATCTCATGTATTCTTTTACGTAACTGTATTCGAATCGCTGTTATGACTGGTCACAAATACGTAGCAGTAGCAAAGCAAGAGCAACGGTAGTAAAGCACAGCTAGTGAAAATAGTAGAAACAGTATATTAGAGACGGTGGAACGACTCGTGAGAGATTTAAAGAAGCGGAAGTAGCTCGTAATATCGCGTGACGAAGAAAAGGATGAAATAGATAAAACAAGTAAATAAGAATTACAGAAGAAAAAGTGTTTGAAAACAATAGATACTGCCGCGGCAAGACTTTAAGATCTAGGCCGTAAAGGGACTCTTTTACACCGTAAAGCCCCAAGTGGATGGCCCCTGGAAACTGGCATTGCTTGTCTGACCACACACGGATCCTACGTATTTTTCTACTGAAAGAGACCTATTTTGTATTGCTTCTCTCGGTAATCCGAATTTCCAAGTACAGTCTCTGTTCTTGTACCTATGAACAGACTCCGTTTGGTGCATCGAAACGGGACGTAGTGAATTTTCACGCGAAATGGTTTTTGCAATCGTATATACATATAGGTATATAGGTATATGGGTATATAGATGGCCGAGGAACGGACACAGTGGCCTAGACAAGTAGGTCGCCGCGCAGTTCTACCTGCGCTCTCGTCGGTTCTCGTCGCTCTCGTCGTTAGCTGCGTATTTTCCCGTACCACTGGCTATAGCCTACCTTACCCTACCCTATCCTATCCTGTGCACTACACCTATATAAGTAGATTGGCTGACTAGCTGGCTTACGTGCGTCGCAGTTGTCGTAGTCGAAGCGTAGATTACATAAACTAGGTGCCTGGTTGCCTACTTGGCCACGGCGTGGCATCAGAAAATTATGGCGGATACTCAAAATGATATGAAAAATGATTACAGTCGTAAAAAAAGAAGTAATTTCTGCTTTTGTCTCTATATTATATTTTCCTCGGCGTATTTTATTTTATCGAGTTCAGTTTATACTGTCAATGGACCGAAGGATTCTCTCAGACAATAAAGACAATTTTTCTTTTTATCGCAGTGCCGTATGTCTCTCCTGCCTTTTAACGAAGTTTATTTCACCAGTCTAGCACGTGCTGCTCTGCACTCATCTAGTATTGCATTTATTAGGTGTGGGTGTGCAGGTGCATTAAAAATGACGTTTTGCAGAAACGTACTTGGACGCCAGAGAACAAAGGCAAAGAGAGTTGGTTGGCTCGTGGAAATTGTCTCTGTGTCGAAAGTTACGGTGAATTATTGCGTCGCAATATCTAGACGCCACCGCCGCCATAGCACGGCAACAGCAGCAGTCGACGCCGACCTCGCCGCACGTCTGTCTATCTCTGGCCTACTTGCATGATGTCGGCTAGGCGCAAAAGACCGATGCACAGGGACTCGACCGAAATCTGGATGTTCAATCGCAAAATCATCCAGCCTTTGTCGGCATCGTCAGCTTCTGGTATCGGCATTAGAATTAGAAACCGTCCGTGGTTTTATGTTATTCCTTGAATAGTTTCCAGGAGGAGGTCTTGCTGCTCGTATCAACTGTTGCGTCATATGGCGCAATATTGTGTTAACGATCAGTCCATTCGCACGATACAGAATCGAGATATTCACTCTGATTCTCAGATGAAGGAGATAAACGGGGACTATCGTTAATTTATATTAATTAGTTGGGAGACCCTTTTAACATTATTAAAAGTTATTTTAGGGTTGCATAGGATTACACTCTCAGTCCTTTTCATGCTATGGTAGGGAGAAAGCGTAGAGAGTGGGTTTAATGGGGGTTAACAACAGAAAGAGAGAGAAGGCTCTATGTAATCGATGCGAGCAAAAGGGGTCTTGTGTAAGTCGGTCAGCCGTCGATGACACGACCTATTTACATAACCGAATTCTACGTTGTAAACTAGCCCGAGAATTTTCGCCTTCTACTCACCAATTTTCTCGACGTTTTTCCAACGCTCCACTGACGTCACACCATAATGACTTACAATGAAACACGTATAAAACAAGTTCGACGTTGATTTGTTCGCAATCACATTCATCTCCACCCGTTGTCCGCCACACAAGAAACTTCAGTCGCTGATATTTTCGGTGCCTTGTGTGGGTAGATAATAAAACAGAACCAGTTGCGTTCGCTTTTTTGAAAACAGGCTCAATGGCATTTCGCGGAAGCACCTTGATTCTATAAGCGTTGCGTACTTAATTCATCGGGACACCCGTTATATGCATTTTTTCAATTGAGTCGCATTACATAGAATTCACAAAATTTCTTAATACCTTCGGCATCAGTGCTTTATTATATATGAACAATTTTTGACGAGTTTTACGAACAATTTTTTCAATCCGGTCTCAGTTTCAAGACAAATAAGAAATATTCGAAGCAGTCGGTAACTTATCGATTTTTCATAAAAATAGAACAGTGGATCGAGTATTCCCCTTGTGGAATATTCGAGAAGCTCTTGTGTCGTAATCGTGTAGGTCGTGTTCCTTACAGGGTTGTTAGGCTGTGACTCGGTTGTACGTACGTCGTAGGTTGTAGGACGCGTCCTCGTAAGGTTTCCAAGTTATTGGCTAGGTAAGGGGTCACTGGGTCGAGCCGTCTAGACGGAGTCACGCGTAACCATGAAATCGATAGAGTTGCGAATCGCGATATAACAATAGCACGTTAATAAAAAAGAAACTGACTATTGAGCAGTTTGTAGGGCAAGAAGAATTTTCTGGAACTTTCCACGTAGCGACAAGGTCTTTCTTTTTATAAATAGCACACAGATATATATATATACAGTCTATCAATATATGTATACATAAATTGAAACGTTTCGTGATTTTTTAAGGGATTAGTGCTCTGGGCAGGCGTCTTGATAGGAAATAACACTTGATTTTAAAATTAAATAATCATACTATATTGTCCTATAAATTACATGTTTTAAAGGCATATAACTTGCTATCTCATTCTCTCACACACTCTTATAATTGTGTATAGTTTTTTTTATTGTACCGCAGTCGACAAGAAGTTTATTTCTCTATTCTTTCCCCTATACTAGTTTCTACGAGTGGACAAGAGATAGCTGGAACTACAATAGATTGCACAATGCGTCCGGTTACCGTAGGCCAGCTGATGATAGAGATGATAATAATTCAGAACCCACAGATGATCATCCCGTTCGCTGAATCCACTAACTTTAGGACGGTTTTGATCCAGACAGCTACTAATCACAATGACGTTGCCAGCTGAAGATCTACAAGGATAGCAGGTTCCTTAATACAGGGATGAGACACAATGCTCCCTGAGATCAATAATTGGCTCCCACAGTTTACAGTACAATACTGTTCACTGGTTTGCTCTGGAATGCAGGACAGATTCCCTAGTTGATTTTTAGAAATTATACTTCCTAAATCTTTACTGCTTCTTCTCGTCTCTTGGTGTACACGAATCTTAACACTGAACGAACCGAATCGGAATGGAGGAACTGGAATGAATTCCTGTAGAGGAAGCTGCTGCTTATATCCTGGAGAGGAATGCGTTACTTATATTGGGGATAACGATCAGTATCCCGAGGTGTTAACGTCAATTTTTAATTTGATATTTTTTTTATTATTTGATTTGACAATTTAATTTGAATAATAGGATCACCGGTTTCTTCAGGTACCGGCTTACTAATAGTTCTATTGTATTAGACGCGCGCCGGCTGATAGCATTTGGGCATTTGTTTGTTTTGATGCCAATCCCACGACTCGTCTCTGGATTCTTGGGATATTAAATCTCTAATATTATTTTCTCATGATTGTCACTGTTACTAATTTCAAGGGAATTATGTAATATTAGGGATTTTAGGGTCCTATTTGCCTTTTTCTTTATTGGCGTCGATGTGAGAGGTCGATAGGAATTTTGACGAATTTTAAGATTTGAGGAATTCTTTCAGGTACAATTATGCGCATCCACAATGCGCTATGCACTCTTATGTGGAGCTCTTGACGTATCCATCATCGAGAATGGGTATTTTTGGAAGAAAAAGAATAGAGAGGATGGGGAGGTATAAGAGCGGAACGTTAAAATATACATATGTATACAATATATATACAAAATATTATATATATATAAAATATATATATATAAACGTACTTAATACTTATTCAGAACATATTTCAGTCACACTAGATCCTGCTTCATCGTAAAATTGCAAATATTCTTCTGTGTCATATATGAATATCAAGACGAAGTGTGTGATGGCCGTTTTAGCATAGCTTAGCATCCCTTTTACAAGGATTTTAACAAGGACAGGGACGCGACCATGGCCCGGGCTATTCGCATGAAAACAAACCCGAGTCGCAGATTGTTGCATGACGTAATTGATGGATTTGTAATACAGAGAATTGCGAGATAGTGGGTCAGAGGAGAGAGTGAATGAAAAAGAGAGAATTTACGATAGAGAGAGAGGGGGGGCACAGAGAGAGAGGGGGGAGGGGGGGGGGAGAGAGAGCCCCAGCCACTCTCGAGAGTCTCAGAAAACACTGCGAGAAGGAAGATGCCAGGAGTACTTTTGATAGGATGCGCAGACACCTGTTGCCGACGTCGTTGAAAATTCTCAAAGAACTTACAAGCCCCGAATAGACGTACTACCATTAAGGTGTTATCACAACGTAACCCAACGGAAGTCGACGATTAAATTTCATCTACATCGTACACCTGCCGTTATAGATATATCAATATCGTTGTCGCGTCGCTAACGTACTTTCGGATGTCAGTTTGAGAATGATCGTCGCAACGGCGCCATAAATAATCTAATCTCCATTATCTATCGTTCGTTATTCATTCTCGAGGTACGATCGCCGCCTTGATCTTGAGTTTACGTCGCTGATTCGAGGTCACTGGGACTTCAATGGAAATCCGATAATTTTTCTTTTTCTATTTAAAGACTTTCCATAACATATAATATAATAGATTCGAGCACATATATATATACTCCTTATGCGAGTATCGATTACATAAACAATAAACAATAATCAAATTCGATAAATGATAATAAAAATTATATTTAAAAAACAAGCGAGCAACACGGACAACGAAAGGTGTCCTTAGTCACCGAAAGCTTGGCCGACTGACGTATCCAATGACGTTCTACTATGGTGAACGAAGACCGGTTCCATAAGGTGTCGCTCGATGTAAACGGCTCTTACGTACTTGCTTGGTTTGCTACGCGATACCTTGGTACTTTTTCTTATATATATCCGTTTGGTTTGGTGTAGATGTTAAATAACAGACAGGATTTAATTGCCCGAAGAGATGAAAAATACTGAACAGGATGAAGGTGGTGGTAGGTCGAAGATGAAAGAATCAATATCAGTTAAGAGTCCTATATGAATGACCTAGGACAACTGTACCTATAATCGAATGTATGTAAATGCGACATGTCTAGCGGATAATATCCAATTGTATGCAAATCCAAAGAAGCCGGACGTCGTCTGGCTTGTTTCTTTTCTAACGATATTTATACTTATCCCGAGTGATCACTCCGGCGCTCTGGTATTGGCATAAACAGGTTAATTTTAACTGGACGTACCGTAACTCCATAACTGACATAGATATATTAGAATTGCATTAGATATCCGGGATGGGAATTAGAGAATCGCAAATTTCCTGTGGCTTTGACGTTTCTTTGTAAGGTGACAGTGGAGAATCCTTGGACGTAACCAGACACGAGAATCCGGCTGGTTGACAGTGACTGTGCGTGGTCAAACAAAAAGTCAGAAATATGGATAGTCATACAGAGATCCTGGTACCTAGTGGAATACGTCCTTAATCGCGCGAGCGAGCACAGTGTCGTAACTGATTTCTTTGTTGGTAGAAAATATCAAAGACAGTGGTGGGACAGCTTTGTCCTTATTGAGAAAGATAAATATGTATATTGATATGAAAAACAAATTTATTATTCACTTTAATCTATTCAGTGCACTTTATATACACGGTCATCGTAATACGTTGTTGCATCATTTTTTGCGTAGTAAGATCTCTATGAAGTTAAGAATAGCATTAACGGTGAAAGTAAGAATTATGTGAAACTGTAAATTAGGCTTTGGCTTAGATCTCCTAGTGTCTTTGGGATTTTCTTTTTTTTTTTTTTTTTTCGAAGGCAAAGAGCGACTTCCAATAAAGGACTGGGGGAGGGTTTTCGAGATAGCGGGACTTCCAATAAAGTCTTTGCATCCTATCTACCCTCGTGTCCTGGGTGTAATTCCCGCAGGACTCCAGGACCGACGCCCTATTTGGATGCAATTCCCTTATTCCCTTATTCTCTTCGGACAGATACGTGAACCGAATCGATGATGTTTGGCACGTATCTACTAGCGAGTATGGATATATATATATATATATATATGCGTATACATAGGTATATACCTATAGTGCTCGTAACGAATTCTCAAGAGGATATCGTACAAGTTCTTGAAAAGTGTGCGAATTCCTAACGAATTTCGACTCCACTCAACTTGGGTAGGGTAGCTCGAACCGGTACGGATTCAGATCGAATTAAGAAAATTGAATCATTTAAGGACGTAATGGGGATAGAGTTTCACGAAATTTCATATCTGATTGAAAATGATTAGTTCATTAGAATTTGCGGGTAAAGCGAAATTCCTGGTAGGAACCACCTGTTGATACGTTGGATGCTGCGGTCGGAGTACGTTTTATCTAGAATCTATTAAGGATCTCTACGGAGAATATCTGAACGTGCGGTTTATTCAAAAAGGTCGAGGTCACGATATAAGGTCAATTCTAGTATGTGGTGTGTCGTAAGTGGTAGGAAGTAGGAAGCATTTTTCTCCATTATAACCCGAGAAGTTACAGTCATGGAAATTAGTCATTGTCGTGAGACTATTTATGTTTAAACTTGCACTTCTATCTGAGTATCTACTGGGTAATATCGACCTGACCTTTCAACCTAGCACGGGTGATACCCACTAACTTTGTCTGCAACTCGAAGAAGGTTACTGGAAGAGACCTACCTGTAACCTATGACCCACAGGGTACGGTGCATTTCAGTCATGAGAACATCCGGCCATAAATATTCCTCCAGAGTACAATTCATCTTGGATGAATTGATGTTTATCAAGTAGAAAAAAAAAGCGAAGGGAAAAAATGAATTCACTCAAATTGTCATTCATTGTCGGAGGATGGAATCATCACTGGGATTTTAATGCTGGTCAGCTCATTTTCATACACGTATATATGTACATATATGTATACATATATACATAAAAGGTATATCCAAGGGCAGCCGTTGAAAGGATTGATCCTGCGCGTGAAAACGAGCGTCCCGACGTCGGACGTCGTTCTCCTTGTTGTCACACAGGGACAAAGTCTGCGTCATCACTTAATTCGCGAATCCTTTGGGTATCATTAGCATATTCCAAAACACTTGTTCATGCATAAAGAAAGTCTCAGTCTGGCCGGAAGTTCCTGGCGGAAGAGAAGGGAAACGTGTCTTCCTTGAATACTCCGTGACGATCGGCTATCGGCCTTTGGACTAGACAGCTAACAGGATCAGTAGGGTCAAGAGAATTTTGGCAAAAGTCGAGTCTTGCAGATTTTCAAAGAAATATTAAAAATTCCAAGTATATTTCGTAACTGCGTAAGGTTTATCGTCTGTAAATATTGGTTTAGATTATTAGACTCTCTTTCGAGCACGGAAACGTATCACGGTAGATACACGTATGTACACAGGTAGTTAGCCTTTTTACGGAGTAGGTCTGTAATTTTCGTATTGCGTCGTAGAATAATATCGATGCGCACGAGCGCACGTGTGGGTAAGTTATAAAGTCATGTCTCATACTCGTCAGTGTCAGCTCACGAGGTAAATAAATAAACAATAAATAACGAAATAAATAAATATAGATTCCGCATGGCGAATCTCGTATTTTGCTTGGTTACATCAGAAAGACAAAACACGAGCGATAAACAATGCGTAGTGACGCTGCTATTTTACGTTCGCTTATACGAGTACGCGAAGCGCCTTTGCTCTCTCGGTTATTCTCATGTTCGTTTACGTTCGCGCGATTGTAGCGGAAGGTCTGTTATCAGTAAGTCCATTTTACCATATTGCTTTTACCCGGAAAGTCAGGAGGAAAGTCATAAAAAAAAAGGACAAAATGAGCGTATCACGCTGCTCTGAAAAGAGGCAGAAGATTTAAGGCTGGCGGACAGGCAGGCAGCCAGGAAGGAGAGCAGGAAACCGAAGGAGACGTTCGTGTGTGGCTATCGCATCCCTGAGAGGAAAAGACGTTAGAAATTTCAAGGAAATCCAAATTAACTTTGCGGTTGGTCGTGGCTTCCGATTAGGGAAATCCCTTCTTCCTTCTAATTTGATCACCATCTACATCCTTCTGTATAGTCGATAAGAAAAAAATGCCTTTCTCCGTATAACGACTCGTTTTAATTTTACGCGATAAGTCGTGGGTTATCAGTTGCCACACACTGACTGCTACTACCGTACGTAATACCTAATTTCGTAATGGAATCCGTAGACTTCCGGTTGCATCGATTAGGGCACATATGAATCTCCATCACATTCTCGTGTGAATCAGCCACTTCCTGTTTCCGGTAAAATAGGTCGTAATGGCCAAGACTTGACGTTAACCTGCTGGTAGTAACTGCAGATATATTTTCGCGAAATTGCCTCATTCTTTTGGGCTCGTTTTCACTGGCCTCTTGAGGTTCTAAGCGCTTCAAATAATCTTCGTTGGACTTTATGAATATGGATTCGGATGCAAATTGGTTTGCGGTCGTTCCTTTCGAGCGCGTCTTTACGTTCCGGGAAGCGATTGTCGTGTCGTAGCGAAGGAAAAATAAAGGGGTGTCGAGAAGGGGAGGGGGAGGAATAAAAGCGGAGTCGAGTGTCCGGCGGAAAAGTTAAAAGTAAAAACCGGAAAAGTTCGTCGCACAGGGTATAAAGTGGCTAGAGTGAGAAATGGAAAATCTAATAGCGAATTATGTCGTGGACACTGTGTTATTCTGGCATTCGCACAGCGCAATCGAAATTGATGTCAAGGCGAGAGACGTTCTATGCGCGTACTATATATACCGTGTATGGACATGCGTGCTTGTCGTGGCTAGGTCAATAGCAATTTTAGATTCGCAAACTCACGTCTCTAATTAATTATCAGTGTTTCCGTCTCGCGCGCAACATGCGCACCTGGACTTTAAACTGTTTACAGTCGCACAGCGCCGCGTGCTTGAGGTCAATACGTAACAACAACGACAAGTTGATTGTTAAGAAACTGGCAACTCGCGCACTGTCTACCGAACGGCGTCTTTCAATGACGGAGTTACGACGCCGCGAGGCGCCAGGGTCAGGACTGCGGTTAGTTTTACAGGATTATGCAAAAAAAAGAAAGGCAAAGTAGGAATAAAATTACCGGCCTTTTTTCCCTTCTTGTAGCCGACAAACAAACTTAAATTCTCGTTTATCAATTTTATTTATCATTTACCTGCTCTTTTATTCTTCTCCTACTTCACCTCGTCCTCATTCGCCATCATGCCTGCTAATTCCCTCGGACTGTACCGACCAAGAATTTTAAATGGTTTAAGATCCTTCCGCTGGACTTTTGTTTCTTTGTCGTCGAAGCCAGGACAATGGAAAAAGAAGCTCAAAGTCCCAGGAGGATTATTCTTTTTAGTGTATCCTTGCACGTATAGTGAAGAGGCCACTGTTCCTCGAGGTCCTTGTTGACACAAAGACGGTTTTTCTAAGAAAGCGCAAGATCTTAGAGAAGGAGAGATCACTTGGTCTCCTAGAAGCGGCATCCGCAAGGATCTCCGAGAAGCTGTAAATTATCCTTGAAGTCTCGAAATGACTAGTCCTTGTTGTCTTAAGGGGGGGGGGGGGTGGTTCATCTTTGTGTGGAATAGCACGATCGAAAGTGGCTTTAAGGCGAGAGAAACAGAGAGAGAGAGGATATAGAGGAGGGATCGCTCATTAAAGACTAGCAGGGCAAAAATAGGGTTTCACCCAGAGAACCTGGAAGCGAAGGACGAGAGGGACCAAAGGATCCTCAAGAGTTCAGGATTATTTTCTTGGAAGGATTTTTCGCCATTGTTGTCTCGCTACTCCCTCTTCTTCTTATATTAGCTTACTCATACTCTATCTCTCTCTCTCTCTTTCTCTCTCGCCCCCCCCCTCTCTCTCTCTCTCTCTCTCTCTCTCTCTCTCTCTCTCTCTCTCTTTTTCCTCATTCTACTGGCTTGTTGAAATCACTTATCATTTATTGCTCTTCGCTCTCTGGGCTCATCGCCTATACTCTACTCGTTTCTCCTTCCTATTTTATTTTGCTACCAGTCCGACTTTTACAAGCATTATCGGCGCCTTTGCGTCCTTCTTGGAAAATCTAGAGATTGGCCAACGTGTTTGCTCTCTGTTTTGCTCTTTGGTCTTGTCATTCTCGTGTTCATTTCATGCATTCCTGTTGTTGTTGTTGTTGTTGTTGTTGTTGTTGTTGTTGACTCGGCAGATAAAGACAGAAAGTTAATGCACTGTACTCAGAGACATTTCTAATCTGTATATTTTCAGGTAAACTCTCTTTTTGTATACTTTATTTACAAAAACAATCATGGCTCTATTAGCATATACCGGTACATATAAATATGCCAATGACGCCATTTTCATTAGTCATTAGTCATCATCATTGTCATTAAACTTTATAGACAACTTCTTAGACCACTTCAAAGTTCGTTTTCATCATGACTATCGTTGACTGATTCTTGCTATTCTGTGACATTATGCCCCTGGACCTTATGCCTATCATGCTCTATCAACTGCTAGACGGTTAGCTACGCTGTTGGTACACCCACGTTCCTCGATAATTCCAGAGACAATGCTACGGCAGTGTCCTACGGGAGAAAGCGAACTCAAGCTGACAAATAGAAGGAGAAATATTTACTTCTGTCAGTAAGTTATTCACTGCCCATTCATATTCCCATCTACACAATCGGTTATTCTTGGGACCGTTTGGGTATAGATTATCAGTGCAATAACATAGTACATGGAAAAATATAGCTATTACTCATAATTTTTTTATGAACATTTCGAAATTCCCACACTGGGTTAACTGGACGACACTTGTTCGTTCAATTTTTTAGCCATCTTTTATTGGCTTAGACAATTTATCGGCGAGCAGAAAAATTTGGGCCTTGTCCTCTCGTTTATGTCCTAAGTGTGTATATATATATATATATCTGGGTTTATTTATGACCGTTCATCCAAATCTATTTATTTCATTGGATGAATCATTGTTAGGTAACGATGAGCCATGGCAAGGCAGACAAGCGGATGGTCCGTTAGTCACTTAGTCAGTCAGTCGGTGAGTCGATAAATTTCTCCATTGCTGTTTCATGATTATGCGTATTAATGTGCCATAGTGCGTAATAACGCGTCTATGCGTAGTAGGGTGCTATATTGGGCACGCATTAAGGCATTTGAGGAAAGAAAACGGTAAATGGAAGCTTGTGGCATGCACCGCTCATAGTCTGAACGTCTGGGAATGTGTAAACAAGCCTCGCAGTCATAATGCGCATTCTTTCGGTATAAAGGATTGTATACATGAGCGCAGTACCTGGGTCGCTGTCATGGATTTAAGCGGCCGTAGAACCGTTGACGCACGTACTTCAATGGCATCCTATTAAATCGTACGGTGCTTCCATTCGTTTTCGCTTCCTTTATGATATTTTAGACTTTTGACAGGTACCCATAATAACATTTATGACACACTCTTTAGACAAAGGTGGCAGCACAGGCGGCTGTTACTCACCTCGAAAGCTTCTGTACCTGTTTATGGCTCACCTCAAATAGTTATTTACGCACTGTCTAGAGAAACGATGGTTTAAAGAATGTGCTTTTGATGTTTTGATAACTGCCGAGTGGCACCGATCTATTAGTTATAATGACAATGAATTATGAGTGGATTGGATATTAATAAGCAAATGGTCAATTGTGAGCTATCCTTTAAGTATGCATTGCTCACCTCTTATGTTAACAAAGTCTCTGGTAGACGGTCTCTCTGAGAAAGAAAGAGAGGGAGACACTAAAGGACCCTCATCCCCTTAGTCCTTGCCAGTCGATAATAATTAGTGAGAGGTAGGTAATTGAGCGTGGCGTTTGGTGCCTGGAGACTGTATGTACATGTGCGTATAAGAAAGAGTGAGACAGAGTGAGTCGTTCTTCACAGGATTACGTGTCGCGCATTGAGAACGAGTCTAGCTCATTTTTCAAAAGACTCTCTTGGAAGAAACAATATTTCCCGAAGCCCGAGCGATGGGAGTAGGCGCGGAGGAAGAGGTGAAGGGAATAAAGGGTGGGAAGTAGGGTGGCTAGTATGCTAGGCTGGTGGCATAAACCGACCATAAATTTTCAGTGAGCATTTATATCCTGCGCCGTACGTACGGTAAACGCTGTAAACGAGGTGCACGGTTCTTGGACGGGAACAGTGCCACCGAGTTGCAAGGGAGTAGCTGGGTTACGTTGGATAAGGGAGAGTCGGGAAAAGGTGGGAAATAAAAAAGGAAAGAGGAAAAAAGGGGGGAACTAAAGGTATGGGTAACTCGTAGTAATTCGAAGCGGAGCGTGAGAGTCCGTGACCGTGCTAGCAATTATCGAAAATTAAGCGTTGGACGTTTCCTTGACAAATGTACGTTTTGCCACCATCGCTTGTACAAGCTAAACATACGAATATATAGATATTAGACAGATAAATAGAATAAATTCCACGAGGAATTTAAATTGATTCTCATGAATCTCTTTAGTCAATGAACCTTTCAATTAGTTAGAATTTCAAGAAGAAAGTCCAAGTCCGTATTATCTGTAGTGTTTATATGAACAGCGGATTCTCTTTAACAGTTCTCTTAACTGTGAGAACTATACTGTTTGACATATCTGGTTGTATCCAGCATCCACAAAAGAAATGGTTCAGGTCCTTCCGGGAATGTTTAGACGGACCCACCTCTCGAGACTCTTTTCACTGAGAATAGTGTAGAGCGAAGGGTGCCAATGGGTTTCAGTCGGTACGAATGGACCCTGTGTGTCTGAGGGACGCATTCCATCGACGCTTGGCGTCGAGTCGTTTCTTATCCGTCGGCTAGCCTAGACCAAACAAAGGCTTGGAATTTCTGAGCGCCCACCCATTAACGGGGTCTCCCTCTGAACTCCAGCAGACTCTCTTACAGTATGTCTTTCTGTCTCTGTCCCCTCCTCGGGATACTGAAGGAGAGTAGCAGAACCCACGAAGATAAACGGACTAGGAGAAAGAAAGAGAGAAGTTCGCAAACCCTAAAGAAATTTCTCGAGAGGACCACCACCTGTTTGAGCCTTAAGTTTTCCTGTTTAACAGACAGTTTCGTCCCGGAAAACAAGTCGCTAACGATCTTCCCTCTCTTTGTAAGTCACGGAACCATTTGAGGTTTCGAATCCTAAGAAACCTTCGGCGAGGGTTCAGGATCTTGAACCTCATAGCCTTATACGATCCATCTACCTACTTAGCATCCATCCAATACCTCTTGGTGCGCTAGATGATTTAGGATTTCGAACTGTTCCTGTATACCTGCTTGGCTTCTATGCTAACTTACCTGTTTACCTATCAGCTTGTCCATTCATGGAAAAGGTACTATCCTAACTCTGACCGATCGGTTTTGGCCTTTTATCTCGTTACTTTTTCAGACCACTCGGATCCGATTGAGGAAAAACTCGAAACGACCCTAAAAATATCAGGGCCTGGAAAAAAAAAAGAGATATCCCACGGTTCCGGGAACTCTATACGTGACCCGCATTGGTTCTCCAGACACTTTTTCCAATCGTGAACGGTACCTTAAACTGTGCCTACGTGCACGCAGGAACGTAACAGCCAAAAGTTTTCTCTTTCACTATTGGTTCACACGAACGTTTCCTCTTTCTTTTTTACAAGAAATTCTTTAACGGCTAAAGGCCGATTCACGTATATCATTTCGATTTGAGTACTGTAAACATTTTTTTTTCATAGATCTAATTGTAAATACTATTGCAGTTTCCGTACCAGTGTCTTATCGTTCGTATCGATATCTATTCCCGGAAGTTCATCTATGACGATATTCTCACTGAACAGACGGTACTGAACAATGATGACGAGCTCTTCGATATGGAAATGATCCTGCTCGCATGATATCCTGTGACGTAAACGGTGTTGGTACCGAATGGTACTGAAATGTGTGAACAATTCACACTGATGCAGACGGTTATGGGACGCACCGTTGTGCTGACGATAAGAGTTTTATCAGCTGCGTCTAACCAGCATACTTGCTCTTTTAGGATTTAATGCAAAATGCAATTCTAGGAAACTATCCTTGAACGGAATCGCTCATCTTGACTCTCCACGTGGACCTTCCGTAAACGGATGCGCCGACGTGGACGTGCCGGCGTCGTATTACGCGTTGCAATGTCATCTGACGCCTAAAAATTCCTAAGCATACATAACCACGTATCCTCCTACCTATCCCTTCGTAAGCTGAACAACCCAAAGAAACATAGGATTTATCTAGAGAGAATTTCTCTCTCTCTCTCTTTCTCTTGCGTGCATATGTAATGTCAACGCCCAGCGAACTCAGCTTTCTTGTAATCTCGTCTAGACGATTAAAGATAGTTTCTATATCGCGAATCGTTGGTGACTTACTTATCTCACGTCTGTCCATGTTTATATGTATTTCATATATTCTTATATCTGCTCACAGTTTATGTGCATTTGGTGGAGGAGGAAAACAAAAAAGAAATAGTAATACCAACATCAAAAAAGCGCATGGGACTATTCTCGGTGGGACTAACGAGGGAATTGCGTGAGCGAAATCGCACTCGTCGCTTCGTCACGACATAGAAGTGAAAGATCGAGTCGCGGTTCTTCGAGACACGCCCTTTTGTGGTTTCTAATTGTCGCTCGCTTAACACCAACTTTCCTCAAAGTAGCGGCGCCTCGCGGTTCCATTGTACGACCAGCTTCTCTTTTAAAGGGATTTTCATTATTTTCTTTTTTTTTTCCTTATACCTTTTCACTCCCTCATTGTAGTTTCTTGTTCGAGCGGTTAGTCCTTTCCTGGAACCGAAACTATACAGTCTGTGGTTCTTACCATCCGACAGCGTCCATAAGAATAACGGTTTGCATTCTGTCGATTCTATACGTTTGCTACAACCGAATATCATGTGAACGAATAGTCTTGACTGACGAATATAGGATTTTCAAGTTTCGTTACATATAATCAGGAAGGCCGATGTTAATTGATATTTGCCTTACAGGGCTAATGATAGTTTCTTTATTTATTTATTAATTTCTAGTCGAGAGTTATTATTTCACGGCCTAATGAACGGATGACCTTAGGAAGGCTGGAGGAATGGTGGAAGCTGGGGGGCGAGAAGGGGAGGAAGAGAAAGAGGAGGACGAAGCAGAAGTAAAAGGAACATGGGAACAAGAAATAGAAGCAAGCAGGGACGAGGCCCCTCGGTATTTTTCGGGCCCGTGCATAGGCGGCCCCTTTGTGTCTGGCTCCCTACCTAACTGCCCCTAAAAATTCCAGTATCGCGTTCTAGCCAGATACCAATCTTACCCATACAGAAAGATAGAGTAGGAGAGGAGAGAGAGGGCGGGAGAGAGCGTCTGGATTGAATTGGATCAGGATCGGCTCGGATCGAAGCCAAAAATCGGAAGATCGAAATGGGATCTGAACCCGCCAATAATCGGACTATCCTTTCTTTGAAAGGGATCAAAATGGGCGTATATGACGTATTTGAGCTTTGCTTGTATTCTAAGGTTGCATATGTATGTTTATGAGTATACGGTTGGCAATGGGATTGAGGCCAAGAACAGCTTCTATGACATCAATTATTTCTTGTATCCGTCTATGCGTTAATATATTTTTATGGCGCTCATCACTCTACGAATTCACAATATTTATACGAATAGAGAAGCGATATTTTTCAATTGCTGTTTCCAGCGGATATTCTCTAATTCCAAATGACGTTCAATGTGACGCTGTATATCTGTCTTCACGGAACTTATTTTTGATAAATTCTCGTGGGTCTGAGATAGGAGTTCTACGAAGCATAGAGAAATGATTTTTCCTTATGGTGACGATCGTCACCATGGAGTTACGAGGGCGTGCCTTCAAAGAGTCTTACGCTCTTGTTATATTAGCGGATTAAGGTTCACTTTCAAAGAAATATCGCTAGACGGCGAATTAAATGACGGAATTGCAACGCGCAGTGGCGTCGAGCAAAGAAGTAAACAACTGCGGCAAATGGCAGCCTTCGAATTACGGAAGAATGACTCGCCCGTTATGCAAGGCTCAGCAATGGCAGGTTTGCAAAAACAAATGGTAATTGCAGCTAGGCTGGCGCCTCCTAATTGCAGTTGCGTTCGCCGGTCGATAATGATTGTTTGTCAATATTGTGTACAGGCTGTAGGAGGATTCCGAAGAATTCCAGTGGAATCCTTGGGACTCTTGGAACTTCCTGCAGAACTCTTTGAGCCTTTTAGGGAACCCATTAGGTATACGGAATAGCTGAAACTACGAGGAACAATTGGAGTGCAGTGTAAATGCACACTGTATATCTTGAGGTTAATGAAGTCTTATCCAGGACCCACGTGTCTGCTTCGTAAGCACGTGTGTCGAGTCCGTCGAGGCTCGATTTTCTTTGACGGGGGTGTCTTTATCACTAGATAAAAACGGAAGGAGGGAGAAGATAACAAAACGACGCCTTGGTGTCGTCGGGACCTCGAGAAGTTATCGGTAGGCTGATGCAGCTGCAGCTGCTCATCGGAATCCTCAAGTGCACCTGCATCGCAATACCAGAGAGAGACTTGAAAAAATTAGTATACAAAATAGTTGCATCTCTTGAAGAGTAAAATGATATCATCTCCGAAATCTTCGAAATAAATCCAGAGTCTGTATATGGCTGGTGCATTGTCTCTTTCTCTCTCTCTCTCTCTCTCTCTCTCTCTCTCTCTCTCGCTCTCTCTTTCTAGTTAAATGGTCCAATCATTTTTAATGCACTAATAACAAGTTTGAGTTGCACCGATTTCTCGGAAAAGCGGCTCAATCGAGAGAACAAGAAAACGGAAGATAAGGGTAATGCGCGCGAAAGAGATTTAGATAGAGAGAAAGAGGAGTGGTTCCAGAGGGTGCAGCTGCGAAAAATCTCTGGGTGCACCTGCTCCCATCGTGGGAAGAAAAGGTCTTGTGACGCGAATCCAAGTCCTCGCTCAAACGAATCGACACTCTCTCGACAGATGAAAAGAAAGAGAGAATGAAAAACAGAATGAGAGAGAGAGAGAGAGACTCTCTACTCTCTTGAACAATCGTCTACACAAGTTTACTACTCTCTACTATCTCCTATCTAGATGCAGGTAGTCTACGGGACAGCTGCAAGATTCTGTATGAGGATGATCCTTACGTTCCATCCGTTTCTAACCAAATGGAAAGCCTCGATGCATTCCATAGCCTATAGACATACTGTATTCCAGGTGAGTTAACGCTGAAGCAATATAATTAAAGAGCAGACACCGAGTGCAGCTGGCAAAGCAGCGCTTTAAAAGATCCCCGTGACTTGGGGCCGCTTACGCGCTGCACTTTTTCTGCAGTTCAAGGAGGCGAAAGGGTTCTGCCGGTTCCAGTACGTCGTCGCACGTTCTGTGTACCACCTGTCCGACGTGTGATCAATGATTTCTACGAACTCTCACTCCTTCGCTCCAATCAGTCTCTATCCTACTTTCTAGATGCGCCAACGATAAGCAAGGACTCCTCGCGTCGCCGAGCATATCGTTTAGTACGAGAATATTACGAGGATAAGAAATATTCAACTCGTATCGATCGTTTCAGCCAGCCTCTTCCATACTTGGATATTAATCCTATAGTATATATAGCTATGGGACAGTTAATTTTAGTTGATAAGTCACGCACTAGATAAGTCAGTCTGCCGGTCTAGCAGGCAACCAATAATAGGACTGCCTTCGAGTCTCTTTACCTATTTATACCTATAGACACGGAGAATCTAATGCATGATGCAACGAGATGATTTTCTTAATGTATTCTATTTATATATATATATATATATATATATTATAATGCTGCTGTTTTTGTATAATGAACGCGAACAAGTAACCAGCAGCTTATCACAGCTTCTCAGAATATTTAAGGCAAAACTTCTATCTCGTGAGTATATTACGCATTGCTTATATTAATGTTTACGTCTTGCGTGTGCGCTACGTATGCATTCCCGATGCACTTCGATGCACAAAGGGCTCAGGAGCGTGGCGGACAAACCACCTGTCGACAGCTGTTGCCTTCTAGCAGACAGTACTATAACCCTCGATCCCCCTCCGTCTCATCCACATCCCTCGAACATTTTCCTTGGAGCCCTTAAGGAGCGAATGGCAGGCAATGAGATACCAGAGAGAAAGCTAAAAAGATTACAAAGAAAGAGGGAGAGAGTAACCACAGCCTCTCTTTATCCGAAATAGATACTCTGTATTTTTATTGCGCCTTTTTTTTTTGTATGAATTCGCATAGTTTTTTCTACGGACTATACGTATATACTTGGCTATTTTTCGGTTACTTCTTAAGGGTTTGAAAAAAAAAATTTTTTAAATTTATACAACCGACGACGTGACGCCTGGTTACGACGTTGGGGGTTAAGCTTGAACATCTTCTCCGACGCGCTCGAAATGAATAGTCTCAGTCACGCGACCAATTTCTTTCTTTTTTTTTTATTTCGTTCCTTTTTTTTAACCTCCTTTTCCATTCTCCGCCTTCCTCGCATCCCTGTTTCTCGCTTGTTCTCCGCGACCTCGTGCGGGACGCGGCGGTTGCAAGATGTCGCCGTTTCCGGACAGCTGGCGGTGATCAAACTTTGTATTTATCTCGCGCTTCGCTAAGGCAAAGGGCTCCACTTCCATTATCGTTTTGCACCTGCGATCGACACTTGTAATTAGAAAGCTTTCCATCCTTACGTAAAATATCAAGATGGGACAAGGTCTATTTTTTTTTATTATGATATACCACCCTAAAGCGGTTAGGAAGATTTAAATCTTGTTATGTGTATATTAGTTCTTGAATAGCTTATACAAGGTCTTAGTTTGCAGCAAAAATTCGTTACTCCGCAGCAAGTTATCCGAGACGCAAAATCCTTGACGGTTCTTTGCGTCTTTCTCACTTTTGTATACTATATACATTCACATGTACTCTCTCTCTCTCTCTCTCTCTCTCTCTCTCTCTCTCTCTCGCTCTCTCTCTTTGTCTGCTACACTTTCACTTTCTCCATTTTAGCCCGAAGAACGACGCAGTCTCTCTCGAGTCTAGCCAGTTCATCTAAGAAACTTTCACCGACCGGAAATCCTCTTTTATATCTTTCATTCCTCCACTGTATATCGATACTCTCTCGCGTGATTGAGATACACCATTACACTGGTAGGTATTGCACGTAATTTGAATATACATAAAATATACATATATTTATCAGATAGAGGAGAAATCTGTGCAGCCTGGTACACGTGCTACGAGCCGCAAGAAGTGACAGGCAGGTGTTATCAGGAGTATAGGATTCATTTATTTTCCCAATCCCGTCCCTCCTGGTTGCAGAGCGTTCAACTCAAGATGTTCCCCTAGGCTAAACAGGACTTACCGAACCGTTCAAATGCAGCTGGGGCGATGCACTTACTTCGATTTTGGGAAATCTGAAATAATAGGAGGTACGCGACGGTCCAGCTGGAGAATCGGGAGGCTGATCCAAGGAGAGCGAAGAAAGAAAAGGAAGGCATTGTCCTCACTCCTGGACGGACTCGTAACTTATGAGAGGGTCAGAAGGAATAAGTGAGAGACCAATAGAGAGAAGACGTAAAAGAGAGAGAGAGAGAGAGAGAGAGAGAGAGAGCCTCTTATTCTTTGAACTCACCAGGGTGCGAGAGCACGCGACTACCAGACGGCAGGTGTTCGAGATTGTTGCACCCGGCAGATGTTGTCCCTTATGCTCCTAGAATTTTTCTTTTTTCCTATCTCTCTCTCTCTCTCTTACTCCTTTCTTTTTTTATTCTCCTTCACGTCATTTCGAGTTCACCGTTCTTCGTCCGAGCATCGCTGTGCTAACGGCCTCGAGTTAAAAAGAAATGAACAATTTTAAGGAACCTTGCGAAATCTTTCTGGTCTCGTATTGTATCCTTGTATACACGTAGCGCGCGCTCTTTAACTATTTAATTTTCATGTATTCATAAGTCCTCCTCTCAACGAACCCTGAGGTTAGCATAGACGCGCATATACATACATATACATCCTTGAACGTAGTCTGGTAGCACAAGGAAGTCTGCCTCAACTCTAAAGGGTACATAATACACGACGCGACGCGAAACGGCCGTCTCTTTCGACGTCGGGTTCACGTATTTTTAGTGGCATTATTCAGGCCAGGTGGCACCGATTTAGCTTACGCCGGAGTATTATTGGTGGCTGCGGACAACAACGACGATGAGAGATGTCTCTCTGCCCTCTTCCAACATCCCCCCCTCCCCTCCTCTCGTCCACAGTCACTTCTTCCTCTTCTTGTTTCTCCTTGTCACTCTACGTCGTACCTCTTTATCTTACTCATTCCCGCTTTCTTGCTACCTCGAATTACGAGACGTCTCAATCTGTGCCTCAGCGTTGCGCGAGCTCGCTCAGAAGATTTGTCAAATGTCTTTTCCTTGACTGCTGTGCAAGAGACGGATGCAGCGCGATAGCGAAAAAAAAAGGGACAGAGACAACGAGAAGACGGGTAGAAAAATGGAAAGGAATGAAAATGAGTCTTGTACGGAGGCGAGAGAAGATGCAATTTTCTACGGCCATGAATTAACTCCCGGTCGGTATACATGTCACTCGTGAATGCACTTCTTTTCTTTAGAGCTTATCCGCGCGTAAATAGGAGAATGTGTGTCGCATCCTTGCGCCACCTAGGAGAACTAGTTCACTGGAACCTCCATGCTACGATTCTACAAGGTAAATATGCGCTGTAAGTCATACGAACATAGAGATAGCTCAACTTTTTCGTACTGGAATTATCAATGTTTTTTTTTTTTGTAGAATTCTGGGTAATCGATGTATGTAAAGCGTACGATTCATCGTATATCATTTTTGCCACGAGCACTTGGTACGTGTACTGCAGTGGTATATGGGTGCAGGAATTGCATTTGTTAACTGCACACGGAATCGCTCGAACTTGATATAAGAAAGTATCAGACTCTTGGAACTGTCTAGACTCTACGGTATATCCTGGGTCTAGATTCTATTCAGAACTCCAGGATGTTGGCGGAATGGAATATGGAAGCGATCCTACGGCTCCCCTATTTTAGTTCGACAAGCATTCTCGTTTGCTTTACGGTGCGACACCTACGCGACCGCTAAACAACTCTATAAATACAGTGTGACGCTTAGTGGAGCCTTCGGAAAGCTTAGTTTAGAAGACAAGGTACGTGAGTACCGAGATACAGATAACTTACGAAAAGCCATCGGGGCAAGTCAGCGATGCCGATTTCTGAAGATTGATTCGCGACTGTTCTCAGAATAATAATAACGTTTATCGCTTTACGATGGGTTAGAAGACGTTAATCGGTAAGAAAAATCGAAAAGTGATTGTTTAATCAGTTCTCGTAATACGCTGCTATCGGTAGAAGGCGCCAGGCGACTCATCCGTTCGAAGTCTACTTTATTCTTCCATATAACCAGGGGGATCAGCATACTAGATAAATGCTACGATTTTATGTAGATACTTGACATAGGGAGTATCTATATCTTGTCAAATGGATAGATCGATCGGTTTGCTTTGATTTATAAATATTATATTTTTCATTCCAGTTTCTGAGTCTGTCAATATGCATAATTACGTATGTATACGATACGACGTAAGATGTCTATGGATATTGGCCTGTAGACATTATGGTTCCTGCTTATTGCTATATCTCTACCTACGTTCTTTCCTAGGGAATTATTTAATGTCCCTAGGTGTGGTAACTGTTATTTCTCACGAATAAACGAAAATAACGCCCAATGCCAGCGAAACGACTGTTGCTTGTTTGTGGTTCGGTTGTGCGATGTTAAGTCCCAGTCGGGTCCATTTATGGACATAGTCGAGTCAGGCAGTCAGGAAGGGTACTAATACCGTTTACACGGCCAGTTGAGTCATACCCCCATCGTCACAGATAAAGCACTTTCTAAATGCATCGGTGCCGAGACCATAAATAGCCCACAATGGGTCTATCTATCCTACAGAAGGTATAAAGTCGCGCTCAGGACCCAAAGCGTCACGACGTCTCGAACGCTGACAAGAATCGACCCACTGACCCTCTTGAATAGCAAACACTCGTACCCAAGTGAATAATGCATTTTTTTCAGGGAATCCTAATTTTTTGTTACATCATGTATCTACTTTAGAAATCTACCAATAGGCATTTCAATTTTTACGACAGTATCGTCAACCGTGTATCAGCAACCTATCAAACCCACGATATCGTAACGTGCAATTGTTTGTCCTCTGGGGAATTTCTCTTCGGGGAATTGATTTACGCGCGTCACATTCGAATGACTATCTTCATTTCTTTGATGGATTCCAGTTACCGGCTGTTTTCGTGTTGGACCTATATAAATTGCCTAAGCTTGTTTACTTGGCAGTGACGATGACTAACTTGGGATTATCTTAGCTCCTGATTATGATAGTGACACCGATATACCAACCGCCCAGGTGCAGTCGAAACACAGGGAGAGTCTCTGTTTGTCTCATGAGTGTTGCTTAACATTATGGGACTAACAAGGAAACCTTGGTAGGTGTCCGCCTCCGATTTTTTTCGTTTTCACATATGTTGTAGTACTCCAAAAACTAAGCGACACGTGTCTTTTCTTATTGGCCCAAACTGAACTTTTGGGGGTGAAAACCGCCCCCGAAAATTGGGGTGCTAAACGTTCATGTAATTATTTCACATATAAAAGCAGTATCTTTCACAATGAAACCAATTGGAAAAATTTCCTCACAATGAGAGATGAAAAATGTGACTTTTTCAAATTTGTAGAATCTCTTTTAGGGGCGTGAACTACCCCAAAATCGTTTTTCATTATATAAAAAATTGCCAAACAGAAGTAAATTCGAGCCAAAAAATTTGAAAAAAATGTATGTTAAATGTAAAATGTATATAAATAAATATAAAATATATGTTAAAAATATATGTATCATTGTAGCTCGCGACAATTAAATAAAGTTTATGTGTCTTTGCATTTATGCGAAAAATTATTTTATAGGGGGTAAGCACCCCTGAGTATATTTTATTATGTATCTCTTCAATAAAACAGTTTTTGCGAACGAGATCAGCTGGGAAAATTTCTTCACTATGAGAGATCAAAAATGTGATTTTTTCAAATTTTTCAAGAAATTGTTATGGGGGTGAACCACCCCAAAATTATTTTTTCTTATACAAAAGCACCATGAGTGCAGTTTACTTTTTCTATGTTCTCGTAGAATAAAGGAAGTTATATTACATAAATTGACATTATCAGAAGTACGCGTTACATTAGGAAAATGTGAATTACCAAGGAATTATTATAACAAATAGATTTATAAGACCAGTAAGCATTATCAGACTTTATTATTGATTGTATGTGGTACAGTAATGATGCTCTTCGAAGAAATTACACGTATTTATTCCAGTTATTAATTTTAACAAACGAATAATTTGGCCCGCAGAACATTTCCGAAGCTGGCTGGAGCACGATCTCTTTCCGAACGTAGGACCGACAAGTGTGTTACTCATAGACTCTTGGATTGAACACTGTTTAGAAGTTGTATAGCAAGCAACAATTGCTGTGTAAAATATTATTTCCATGATTATACCAAAAGGCGCGATCGGAAAAGTTCAGTCACTTAATATCTACGGATTTTGCATTTGGAAGAATTATACGCGACATATTTCTGATTCTGTTATATTTTTAAACTATGACATGAATCTGCACATGCGAAATAAAATGATAATGTTACAGTCTTTAGTATATAATTATGATCAGCAAGGTTTCACAACCTTTCTAAATACTCCTGGTTTGAAAGTGGGTACGTCACAGAAAAACCAGAATTTGAGAATCCAGTACATTTTTCCTTCAAGAAATTTTCCTACAAATTGTGTGAGATTTTTCCAATTGGTTTCATTGTGAAAGATACTGCTTTTATATGTGAAATAATTCATTTTCATCCCCAAAAGTTCAGTTTGGGCCGATAAGAAAAGATACGTGTCGCTTAGTTTTTCGATTACCACAACATATGTGAAAACGAAAAAATCGGAGGCGGACACCTACCAAGGTTTCCTTGTAAGTTTAGGCCTATCTATTGTGTCTATGAGATCGCTTTGCCTTGTGCGTAGACGCAGCAACTCGTTCTCGCCTGGTGGGTCCTCTTAAACATTGATGATAATACTTCTTGGTAAGGATATCTGTTACTGTGTGGATGTTAAGGAGGTCAAGAGCGGGTCGAATATCATTGTTATACTTTGCTGTAGGGATCCTATTCCTTTTGGATTGTTTAAAGACATTGAGGCAGAGATTAGCAGTCGGTGAACGTATACAGGAACAAAAAGAAATAAATGAGATGAAAGGAAAAGTAATGAAGCTATAAAGTTAAGGAGGTTGACGATACGATTAGTTGAATTGGAAAAATTGAATGTGGAAAGACGTAATACTTGTATCCCTAACTAGATGTATCTAAACGGGTACACAAGTTAAATGGTCATAGGAAATTATGTGGCTTCCAGAAGTCTATAGGAAATTAACCAATGTTGTTTGGTCACAGTACTGATCATTTTAGCATATCCGGAAAGCATTCTCCTGATCCATTTTGTATTCTATAGGCACACGGAATGAATCCTTCTAGGATAAGACGCATAATTCCAAAAGTTCACGGTTCACGCTTAAATATTAGGATGAACCGATGCTTCCTTTCACTTGAGCCGTATTTTCATAAGTTTAAAAAAAATTTTTTCCTTCCTTTTCTTTTCCATTCCTTCATCCTTTCCTCGTGCCTACCTCGGGGATTCATTCTCAACCCGCTTTCCAGTCTTCTGCATTATTCTTTTCTTTCCGTCTGGTCATCTGATTTCTTTTCTTTTCTTCCTTTTCTTGTCCCGAGGCTTCCCCATTGCCTGGCAAGATCCGAGCCTGGCGCTGTGAGTGGATCGGGGTCAGTGCAGCGAAATGTGAATTGTGCAAGAAGGAGAGGGAGAGAGAAAGATTGAGAGAGGGTGGTGGGAGGAGGAGGAGGAGGAGGAAAGGAATGAGAGAAGGCTCGTAGAGGTGTGATAGAAGTGTGGGGCGACGTTTATTCCGATGCCCGATGAGTCACTCATTCATGCCTGGCAGAGCGACGCCGACGGCGGCCCCGGGCGTCACGGCGATTATGTAAGTCGAGACGAGAATACCAGCCTTAAATAACTAATAACACACTGGGGCCTGTTTACAAGCTGTCCTCTATAGGAAGTTTCGATCGGAATGCCTGCATGTCTCTGTATTCGAAACTTTTTCAAAGGGTGATGCTAAAGGTTAGAGTGCAAAACGGATGGTGCAGAGGGTGCTGATACGCCGGTATCATCGGGACGTTGAAAGCAGTAAAGGCGCTAATTCCCTACTGGTCGCGTTATCATTGTTGTTGCACTTTGAATAAGAGAGTACAGGAGATGACAAGGAAATACCAGGAGATCCGAAAACCTGGAATACTTGTTTTCCCGTTAACGAATACCAGGACACTGGGGTTATCTCTGAATTATGACTTCACTAGGGAGAAATGCTAAGGTTTAAAGGGTTCACTCGTGCTTAGGGAGCCCTTGGGAAAGACGGCAGGAAATGCTAAATCATGGGAGTCATTCTTATCTGTTCCTTTTGGCCTGGTTTTAGTCACTCCTTCTAGTTCTCTCTCTCTCTCTCTCTCTCTCTCTCTCTCTCCCCCCCTCTCTCTCCCCCCTCTCTCTCTCTTTTTCTTTCTCTTTTGTTCTCTTTTCGTCCTTCTTTCTGTTTACTACCCCTTGCTTTCTTACACTTCTTTATAGTACACTACAATACATGTATACCTTAATCTTATACTGCAGTATATGACATGGTTACGGTTACCATTAAGGCGGACCCACAGTCGGTATTTGTAAACACGTATGTTCACACGAAAAATATCGGAAACCAGAAATCTTCGTATTGAGAAATCTCTATGTCGAAAGTATTCCGCTGGTAGAATTTTTACGGATCAATAAAAATTTTCTAAACTATCGATCCTTAACGAGTCCAATTTATTATCAACCTTTGGAAATCGTGTAAAGCTTTTATAAAAATCGAAGCTATCGAGTTTTTTAAAAGAAAACAATGGTAAAAAAGAGCACGAGAAAAGCCGAGATATTATGTGCATTTCGATTGAATGGGTATAAAAATAATAATTGCAAAAATTACAGTGCATGACGTGTTGTCTACGTATATACATAGTAATATCAAACATAATTCCCCCCTTAGATATATTGTATTGTTTCACGGTATTTTCACAGCCGAGCTATTTCGCGGAATTCATCCGTAAAATATTAATCTCGTTAAATTGATAATTAGCCGTGAATAATAACAAGGGTTCTTAATAATATCCGCATAGCCGTACCGCATCCATCGGAGGATAATGCACCGCGTTGCATTCTCTGGACTCTGATTATTAAAAATGTATAAGCTGGCATTCTCATGTAGATGATATCTGCGTGTTTACGAGTGCCTAGTGTAGGAGTGCAGCCCCGGATAAATAAAAAGAGCGTGGGCCCCGTCAGTGATGCGTGGGTCTTGGAGGAAAGTTGTCAAGCAGGATGGGCCTTAAAGAAGGCCCCACACCGTGACAGATGAGGCCAAATTCGTGACTTTAATGTGCCTCGTAATGGGCAAGGTCATTGTAACAAGGTTGAAGAATAAATATCTATTTTAATTGGCGAATTCGAGAGATGACGAATTTCGTTTCAATGAATAGTACATACCCAGTGTTAAATTTATATCGGATATGCGTGGCCGTTGTTTCATGTATACATGCACGCAGTTACCACGACGCATGAGCGAGAGACCGGAAATCGGTACTCGTTTGCCTCATGACATGAGTGGAGGATCATTATGCTAAAAAATGTGGTGCACAGCCGGGCGTATAGCTATGCTACCAAGTCTCGGTACATATAAGGCGGCGTACACACCTACACGGGCGACTTCCTCTCGCGATCGTGAATCCATGAATGGGTGTGGGTATCAATGGGTAACCCACGGACTGCCCACGTTTACAATAAGAAAACGGCAGTACCAGAGAGAGAGAAAGAGAGACAGAGAGAGAGAGAGAGAGAGAGAGACCGCAGAAACTAGAGAAACGGAAGTGTCGATAAGGCTAGTCACGATTGTCACTGCTGAAAATGAATTTGCAATTGTCGCTGCAATTTTTGGAAAGCATTTACTTTGCTTCACTTTGTTTATATTCTTAAGACTTTATACGCATGCATACAGCCAAAAAAAAGCTGCATCAATTCCTAATAGAAAATAATAAAATGCCAACAAGAAGGTTTTAGAAATTTACAATCGCTCGTCGCACACGTTTGAATTTGTTTTAGAGATCAGTAGGTTTTTTAATAGTCTTATCCTTTCGCGCATGTGGATCCTTAAGTATTTTTGTTTCTTCACACAGAAAGTGTGTTCGGTCGCTGGGTTTTCAGTGAGGACGCGGTCAGCTTTATGGTGTTTGTGCGATGCCTCAGCACACTGGGTTATTTATCATGTCACGTCATTGTTATGGAATGACGATGCGTTATGGGATTCCAACGCAGCCCAGTGCGGCCCCGAACCAGAAAGGAACGAGATAATGGAGAACGTCCCGGAGACCAATGAATGATGACACGCAGCAAACAACGCGATCTTATCGGCCATTATAACGTTATTACCGCAGCGCTGCTCCCATTTTGGATCTCGAAATCACCAAGTGCTCTTATTCCATCTCCCATTCGTGTCCAACTCCTCTTATACATATACATAAAACGAAAGATGGGAAATGAATTTTTACAGAAATCCATACACATTCCACTGGGTATCCTGGACACGCGTGAATGTGAGTTACGCATGAAAAAAAAATGCTTGAACGTTTATGTTAAAGATTCGAGAAATCGTTTAGAAATTGATTATAGAATAGATATCGGTATACGGTTGTAGGAATTGTGCATGTACCAAAGGGACTTTCCCACATGCGATGTATGACGATGAAAACAACAGTCGGACGGAAATGGACGTTTCTACAGCGTAATAGGGAGTTTCCGTTTCCCAGGAAACAGCGTAAGGTCGCTCGAGCGTATATATATATATATATACACGTAGGTACCTATTGCAAAGTACCTGTAGCGATTACGTAAGAATCCCTTGTTTCTTTTCTTTAATTCGAATGCTCTCGAGAATTTTAATTAGGCGCTACGCCATTGTCCTGTTACTTGGTTCTTTAATGCGGTTATAGATGTCACAATTTTCTTTGGTATTTTCACCATGTACACGGCGACACCTATATCGCAGTCGGTGGCGTGACATTATATAGAGAGGGTGTTACCGGTCTATTGAGCCGCTTAAAGTGACACACAAAGCCGGCGACAGCTCGTCCGTCACTACCGGTCAGTCATAATAAGGAAGTCCGAACAATGCAAGGATTTTTTTCTCGGCTGTACAGTGGTTGCCAACTGTTTGAAACAGCGCGAAGAGTCTTACGATTAAAAAGATAATAACACTAATAAAAAAAAACGGACGTAAATAACCCTCGCGTCATTAAGACGTCTCAATGAAAGCTAATTATGAATGCGTCTGGTTGGAGGCGTGAGAGATAAATCTGTGCTTCAACGTTGTAAACGGGACTTAAGGTTGCGGCGTGTGGGGCATTCCATCGAGTCCGAGACCGACCCCAGCAACCTCAGCCTCTTCTCCACCGAATCCCCTTCCTTGCTGGACCCCTTTTTTTCCTCTCAGCCTCCCAATTCCAAGAATGGTCTCGTTCACACCGAGCAATGTTTCAATTAGGAAAAGAAGTATAGACGGAGGATGGTCGGGTCTGTAGCGAAGAACCGAGAGACAAAGAGGCATCGGCGTCGTGTGAAGGCGGCTTAACGGTGCATTCTCCCCTCTCTTTTAGCATTCTCTGACTTGGGGGATACAGCCCAAGAGATCAACCGAGAGAGACTTCATTCTAGGCTTATAGGGTCCAGTTTACTTAGCCTTGCTTTACTTAACGCTTGTTTACATGTCTCTTACGAAGGCATCGTGAGCGAGATGGAGATGGGCTGAAGAAAAGAGAAAGAGAGAGAGAGAGACAAAGTGTGTAATAGGATCGGGAGCAAAAAGAAGAGAGACAGGTATTGCGATAAGAACTGCTCGATGCAGGAGATGAACGAAGATGAAGAGATGGCACAGTGAAAATGAGAGAAGATCCATGTGTTAGTATGGTACACAAGGGTGTCAAGTGACCGATAGGACGGGGAGCTACGAGAGATCAAAGCTTGTTACGAGCCTAGCCAGATATACAGGACATGAGATTCTGCCCTGTTACGAGAGTATGGACCATCTTCTAGTATAGCTAGCACTACGTTTTCACGTGCCCCTTAGTTTCCTTTGCTTATAGCTTTATTCTTTATCCACTGTTATACTTGCTTTACTTCGATTCGACTATAGTGACGTCAACGACGTCATAGCGCCATCATGTTTTACACCGTATGTACATAACGATTCAGGACGAGGATTAGCGATCGGAATTTCCATCAACGACCAGATCGGATTACTTCGCCTAAAAAGAAATACTTCGTTCTGGGCTTTCTTCCTCTCTCCCTCTATTTTCTTTCTTGCACATAGCCATGGACCAGAAAGAGAAAACAGTAGTGTCCCCCCCTTCTCTCTCTCTCTCTCTCACACACACACACACACACACACACACATTGTTTCTATCTCTCTGTCTGATCTATCTACTCTCAAGGAAATATTTTCATCTGCTTGATTCTCAAGGGAGAGCAAGAGATTGGGTGAAAGGTAGACGGTGCCGTTGAAGGAGTAAAAGTAGCCGAAGGTTCCGTCCTCGTCTTACTATTCGTTCTCAAGTAGAAGAAAGCATCCGCTGAGTTTGCATCGCACGACGGAAATGTTACCGTCGACGTTTTGCAAGAAGGATTCCTGCGAGAAGGTAGCTGCTACTGCACTGAAAGATTATCGGATTTTTCCTTTATACGAAGGATACGGATGGCCGTAGGACCGTGTCTAGAGAGTAATAGAGAAAAAGCATTAAAAAAAAGAGAGAGAGAGAGAGAGAAAGAAAAAGTCCGCTCGTGTGTCACAACCTTAAGGCCGTAGCGTCGCGCACGAATAAATCGCTGGCCTATTTTTTCACTGCATTATGCAACGTTTGTTTACAACGCCCCGGGCGCCAGCTGGCCTGCACTCGGAACGGATAAAGGCGGCTTTCCATTGGCCGCGTTTTAGCGACGATCTCAGGAATCTTTCGATGGAATTTCGTACCGATGCGTAACCGTGTATTTATTTTTAATCGTACCAGTGACTTCGCGTATGCAACAGGGTGCAGAGTGCAGTCTTATTCACATGTCTGTATTAAGCACTCGAGAGATACGTTGAGTATTATACGAATCAACGCGATAGAAGTTCCCTGAAATCATATAAGCTCTGACTCATGCGGATTTCTTAATGGCAACGGGGAAAAAATATGTTTACCAATAGAAGACGATTGATGCTCTCATTCACGCTTGGCTGCCAGATCAGCGGAAAACACGATGGACGAATAATAATTTCTAATTTTATATACCAGAGATAATGCGAGTTTTCATGTAACGCTTCACGGCGAGATATTTCGAATTGTTAGACTTGGCGCACTTGTGTGGCAGAAGTCTTGCTGCTGAACAGATCCAATATTCGCAGTACGGGCAGTCTGGCAAGAGTATGGGATGAATCTGGGCAGTCTGGGCGAATAGATTAGAGAATATCAAGTGGTATGTCCGAAGTATGGGCAAAATCTTTTTCAGCCAGATTCAATCCTATCCAAAAGTTTTATTCTATGACAAAAGTGTGGGTACAGTCTCACTCAAAGATCTCGATGAAAGATTTTCCATGAGAATAAATAATTATGTCTCGATTTTATTTTAGGAATTTTTTTTATACCGTTTTTGGAGTCTACGTTTTCCTAGTCTTAATTATCGGGGTTTAGGTGTTCGTTATCGTACGTTTTGGAGTCCTGATATTCCTCGCCGTAGACTATCCGATTGTTTCTTTATGGAGATATACATATGTAAATATTTTATGTCAAGTGCGCATGCGTGTACAGGATGTCCAATCGGAGACGAGTCGTCACGGACTTCCGCCGTGTAAAGGACGATCCTTCCTCGATCAACCGGAAGTTGCGATGCATTCACATTCGCATTCGTGCTTAAGTCTCATTTCCGGATGCGATTTCGTAACCTGTACCAGCAGTTTGAGATACAGCAGGATAATTTCCGCCATATTGGTTACGAAGTAAAGATTGCGTTTGATCGTAATTTCTACACGGAGAGAATTTTTCGTTAATTTTTTCAATGAAGTTCACGATAGGATTTAACGTAAAAACCAGTAGTCGTGGGAGATCGTTACCATTCATTACTTATTGCTCATAACGTAAAACATGAAGTTTTGAGTGGCTACAAGTAAATTTTACAGTGCACACGATAAATATTGTCATTTGCAATTTTAACCGCATTCAACGGTAAAACTTTTTGTTGTTTTACAAAAAAAATATGATTTATATAACCAAAAACTGATTTGTGAAGAAACTGATATTATCACACAATTGCAAAACGTACAGTACTATTTAGGAGCATCGCATCAGCTGAAGTTAGCTCATCAATTCGATCTCTACGGTAAAACCATTTTCAGACTGTTCAAAAACCTACATTTATTAACCTGAATTATACTTTTCGAATACTCATTTCTAATTTTCTGTACATACGTGAGAGAATAACTAAAACAAACAAATATAAATTAAACAACAAAATTTATTAAATTAATACCATTTCTGAACAACATTTTGGCTACCATTGCTTGTACGTACTGAATGTGTAACAACCCAACCATACATTTGAAAAACATGGAAAGTCAGAATGTTTTTTGTGGGTGACTTCAAAGGTATGAAAAGCAATGAATTCCACGGTAAAATTGAATATAGCGCGTGAGAATATTCGGTTGTCTTAGATGACTTTTTAAATACAAAGTAAAGGTTATAGTTTTACACTACGTATTATCAAGTTTTGAAATTTTTACCGTACGCTTCAGTAAAAACGTGTTTAGTACTGTTTGGTATATTTTCGTGAGTCGCTCTTAAATATATAGATAATGTCTTATGAAATACCACGAAGTCCCGTGATTACCGTGATTTTCACGGTATAATTTTCAATGAGAAATTCTTGCCGTGTGAAAATATAAAATGAGAAAGGGAAAAAGACCATATAAAACATATATACAGAAACCAAAAAAAAAAGTGCACGACCCTTGACGGCTGCCATCTTGTCCGATCTCCTATCTGTGTACTTATCCCCGTTATTAATTATCTCTGCAGCCGTCTCGTTGCATAATGACCTTCTTTCCTCGTAGAACTTTGACGGACAGTCCCGCTTGTGCAAGCAGTCAGCAATCACCGACGCTGACGCCGCCACCGCCGTGATAGTCGGTCTCACCACCTTGACCTTTTTATACGTGCCGACAATTCTCTCTCCTTTAATTCGATTTTCCATTTTGATCCCTCGACTTCTCTTAGATCCTCGGAAATTATCCCGACGACCCAACTGTCCTTAAGTCTCAATAGAAATGTTGCACCGCGCAAAACTACATGTCTAATAAGTTAATCGTTTTAAATAAATAGTCTGTATACGTGTCGAGGGGTGTCATGGCGCCCGGAACGATACAGTGTCATAAGTAGATAGTGCCAGTAGGTGCTAGGCATAGGAAGGCACGGTTCTCTTGTTCTCTTGTCTTCTCTCTCTCTCTCTCTCTCTCTCTCTCTCTCTCGCTCTCTCTCTCTCTCTCTCCCTCTCTCTCTCTCTCTCTCTCTCTCTCTCTCTATTCCACAGTCTTCCCTCTCTCCTCTCTCCATCTCTTTTCGTTACTCTTCTCTTCTTCCTAATCTCCCGGCAGTCGAGCGTGCATCGCTCGGAGCTTATCCCGTTGGATCCCACGGGAGCCAGACGCCTTTCCAGGATTTACTTCGGAGAACATTGAACCTGCTACTCGAACACAATTCTCATTCTAAAATTTCGTGAAACTGTTTACCGATTTAAAAGTAATAAATCACTATAGGGAAAGTTAAGAGGAAAGTTATACACTCATCGAGTCCACGCGTTTTCAACGTATGTTAGTCCGTTATATGAAATTTTGATCTTGTTCACTGGATGATAAACAATGTATTCGGTCAATGTCTTTCTTGGAGAGTTCACAGAAACTGTACATATCATATATGGGAAAATACGAATAAAATTACGGAAAAATATGTTAAAATATAAAAATAACATATAACCCAGTGCAAAACTATACATACATATACATACTTTATAAGAAAAACTTTAAACACAGCCAGGCTTTGCATCTTAGAAACTTCATTGTTTTTGATCTGTCAGAAAAACACATCGAAATCGTGGATCGACTATAGATACTATTAATAGCGCGTTACACGTAGTAAGGCCAGTACGCATTAAGATTTTTTCTCCTTTTCTATCTTCTTTCCTATAACTCTCATCTCTCTCTCTTTCTCTGTCTCTCTCTGTCTCTGTCTTTATCACTCTCTCTCTCTCTCTCTCTGTCTCTCTCTTATCGGTCAACAGGGCTTGCACCCTGATCGAATAAATTGTTCTCTCTCTCTCTCTCTCTCTCTCTCTCTCTCTCTCTCTCTCTCTCTCTCTCTCTCTCTCTGCGTTTCACTCTGTCTCGATTCTCTTCCTTCTCACTCCTCGTGGAGATTTGTACGTCGCCACGTGGAAGGACTCCGCGTAAACGATCGATCGTCCTTGCTGCTCAAGGTTGCTTTTCCGTACCAGAGGGATGACGGGGGTAGAACGTGGGAAATGGCGGAAAATAGTAAAACGACAAGGATAGTGGCAGTACCGCGCGATACGAAACGACTGAGAGAATAAGAGTGCTTCGGAATTTATTGCATCGTTAACCCTTAGTCTCAATAATAGAGTCGAATAGAGTAACGTAACATTGGCGAACTATACTCTTATTTCGTTCCCGGTACTAATTTCACTACTACCCGAATCTCGTGGTACCAGTACCAGAATGATCATTTATCTACAGTAACCCCGAGATTCTTACTACTGCATAAATCATTACCTATTTAATAGCTCTGCTGATATCGTTGTAGTAATATCATATCTAATGTGCATTTCCTTGCTCTTTATGCTGTACCAGTGCCAAATCGTATACGGTACAGCATACGTATAACTATATATATCTACAATATAGGTACGTAAATACGTAATACAAAAGGGCTGTCTTCGTCTCCTTTATCAGCGGCCATTTATTACATTCAATAATGTTGGCATATTAACGTACCTATAGCTACGTTACGTAAGAGGGTCTTCTCCGTCAGGAATCCCCCTGGCGACTGTCGACCGATTCCAAAAGGGGCAGCTGGAAAAGTGCTACCCGTCGATCCATAAAAAATAACCGGAAGTGAACGCGACGGAAGGCCAGCGCGAAGTAAAGAGCGAGCAGTCCTGTATTCTTCAGCCTGAAGTTCCACTGTCTACGTATGCTAACGTGGGGCTCTGTAGGTAGTGTTACACAGTAGAAGGGATATAGAGGCAACCGTGCATGCAACCACCCCACTACTTTGCTGTGTACTGTCACTGTGCAATCTTCTCCTCTTCACTTAAAGGGGGATAGAAGGAGACAAGGTAACGCGTACGGCCAGTACAAAAATATATGGAGACATACGGATACAGGATGCCCGGCAAGTTATATAAGTGGACAGCCCTGACGATCGATCCCTATTCCAGCACTCTTAGTCCTCTTACAATCGGTGTCCCCTTAACCCTCCTCTATCGCTTTGGGCCTGTTTGGCCAGTTTTCCAGTCACCATATTTTATCCATACCGCACAGCCCTCTTTAGTTCAGTCACCCTGTACATCGCTGGGGAGAAATGTTTTCTTGTATGCGGAGCTCCCTTACAAACAGTTCACTCGGTAGATCCCTGCGGTCTTGGGTACATGAACTTTTAAGGAATGGTACAAGGATATTTTAGTCCCAAAAAATATACTTATATATTGTGTAATTTTTATAATCATCAATATAAATGTATCTAAATGTATTACTATTGTTTGTGGAAAAAGTTTCGGAGTCATCCGGTATATTACGAGGGACGCGCAGAAGAACAGGATGTGTGTAATGAGATTGAGTCGAGTGGCTGGGAGTGCGCATGCGTGCGTGCTCCTATGCGTTTCGCTAGTTGCCACAAGGGAATTCGAATGGGAATGAGCGCATAGCATCGGTGGGACTTGATTACCATTGTTACGCAGTGTTTTCATGAAAAAAAAGAAGGATTGTAGAACGCGTGAAAATCGATGATCACTGTATAAACTGCGAGAGCGATTCGTTGGAATTCGAGAGTTGAAGGAAGAGGAAGTCGATGGGATGGTAGGAGGGGGTGGGAGGTGGGGAGTTATATGAGTACTGTAGATGAGCACGAGGGATGGGAGAGAACGTAAGGTCGCAGTCGCTCGTGGCAATTAACGATGTAAACGCGCCAGTACTGACTCTGGTATCCTCCCTCTCTCTTCGAGTGTGACTAACGATCGGCTCCTTGGTAATTAATTAATAATTTACTGCTAATTGTAACAATCGTACTCGGGACGCATTTACACTAATGGAAAGTCCACGTGAACCGACGAACTCATATAACTGACTTCAATGATTGTATTTCGTTTAATGATAAATTACATGCGTTGCATTAACATACGTGATATGCGTTAATATTGATACAAGTAATTAGTCATTAAAATGATAAAACAAAATTTTTTTAATTATACCGTCCGTATCGAAACGAAGTATTCGTATCATGCCCTCTACAATCTTCGAAGCAAATTATCATTCCGTCGTGCAAGTTTTCACGAAATTTCAGGAAGGATCTGCGACGGCATTCCCCGGTTTAATAAGTGTCGGCCGAACGACGTGAATTAGTCCAATATGTCGGAAGGCGACGCGCTAGTAACATTTCAGGCTGAATCGCGTAATTAAAATTGCTCAGCGTGTCATACTTTATACGTACGTCAGGTTTTGGTGCACGAGAAGGGCTGAGAATTGCCGTGGTGCTTCTCTCTCCCCCTCTCCCCACTCGTTACCCTCCTTGCTCTTATGTGCCCTCGTAATTTTCATCCCCTCTAGTTCGACCTCGTAAACTTTAGCAAATTTCATGGCACTTACGTACGTGGAACCTAAGGCCGAATTTCTATGACGCGCAAAACCGATAACGGAGCTAGTTTTAAATCTATGTGAGATTCGAATTAATTGTTAGGAAGGTACTTCATTTAAAGGGTTATTTTTTTATATGTAACGTCTTATCGTTGCTGCCTTAATGACTCGATGGAATTCTTGGGTCGAATCCTTGCATATGCGATACCTATGCAATATCCACCTTTGATCACTATAATTAAGGGTCATCCGTACCTTGATAGAAGGACTGCCGGAAGAATTACTGCGTTGTACAATCTGAAAGAAAAGTATTATAGATGATTATAAACATAACGCAGTGTCATTAGTATACCATACTATAGTATCTCCTATGTGCGTGTTTCATAATGATCATAGCTAGATCATAATTGAATTACAGTAGATAAAATTAAGTGGCTTGTATTACGTAGTTTTATAAATTCAATAATATTTCTTTAACGAAAAAGAAAATTTAATAGATAAGATAATAAATATAGGCACCTATGAATTTCTGTAAAATTCAATATTTTTACGTCCAGCTAAATACGAGCATGGGACGAAGAGGAGTAGGGGAGTATTAAAAAATACGGGGAAAAAAATATATATAAAATAAAAAAGTAAACGGCCCTTCACGCTAACTCGTTATATTTGTCAACTCTTTTTTCTTTCTCTCTAGCCACTTTTTTTTTCACTCCGAATCAGCAAAGAAAGACGGCTCTCCATGTTCAGTGGATTAACTTCGGTATTCCCGATCCTTGACATCTGTTCGCGCAGTGCCGCCGAGTCCTTGTGGGTTTTTCTTAGAGGGCCAACGAACCCTATCGAGTATATACCCATTGTATATATACATATACTGCCAAAAAAAAAGTGACTGGAATCCTGAGAGTGTATTAATCGCGTCGGTAATAAAAAGTACGTGTGGAAAATGTAATGTGAAAATAATAATGGCAGTAGCGGTAACAGCCAAAAGAAACATTTTGAGAGAGAAAGAGAGAGAGAGTGACAGATAGAAAGTAAGCATTTGAGGAAAAGTAAATAAGAAAAGGTAGAATCGAGGAAACGAATTGCTTCTGACTGCGCAGTCACGTAGCCGTATCGACTTCCGAGTCGACTTGAGTCGAGTCCAGTGGAGTCGAGTCATCGAGTCATCGAACTCGCGAAACGAGACACCATCACGTTCTTTTTTTTATTCTCTCTCTCTCTCTCTCTCTCTCTCACTCTCTCTCTCTTACAAATAGAAGGTGGCTGAAGGTTGGCAAAGTATGGGATGTATAGCATAGCTGTCCATGATGGTGCTGGCTTAAGCAGCTAAAATCGTTAACCGATCCGGCAAAACAATCACAAGGCTGAGCGGGAGGAAATCCTAGAGGATTTTGTATCGAATTCTTCAATGGAAACATGATCGAGCGATTCACGTGTCACCGAGTGTCGTCTTAGGGTTTCCTTTCTTTATGGATTCTTTTTTCTCTTTTGTTTTCATTGCTTAGGAAACGCGTTACCGTAGAAGTTGCAGCTGCATCATCAACTGTATGGATAAACTTACGGTCGACGAACCCTCAGGATGCGTTTCCTGTACTAAAGAAGGAATATTAGTCTCGTAAGAGTGCCCACGTGCTTTTATTTTTATATTTATTTTTTATCCTACCTACAGCCATTTGCGCATACGCGTGAGATAAAGTCATTGGGAACTTTTTGGACGATCGATCACGATTATTTCTAGTCGGTGAACCCAGCCTATGGCAGTGGTAGTTATTGGGGTATTGCATATCGGTGTGTGAGTGCCCTAGGGCGGACTAATCATACATTAGGAAAAGAAGACAGGGATGATGAAGAGAAGAGAAAAAAAGAGACGAAGAAAAAAATTTTAGTCGATTTACCGGTTGGGAAAATTGTCTTGTCATTCGTACACCTGGCGCTATTTTGGACCATCTGCCTCCCGTAGGAATAATTAATTTCTGTCTTAAAATCCACGTCAGGATCGGTACCCTTTAGTTTCCTGCTTTCCGATGTCGTCTTGAGAAGAGGGTGAAGGGGAGTAGTTACCCCCCCGAACAAAGGGTTACCCAGAGAAAAAAAAGGGGGATCAAACAAATATAGTATAGAATTGGCAAATCGCATTCACCCCTAGTGTATTTCAAAATCGAACCTGTCACCAGATTACTTCCGGCGGATCCGAGCAAGAACCATAGCGAGGGTGGATTCTTCTTGAATTTCATGAAGAAATGTAGCGAGGATGAGGAGGCGAAGTAAAGAAAAGGCTAAAAGAGGATAAAAAAAGGGGGGATGGAGTAAACATAGGAAGTAGATCCGTTTCCGTCGCGGCACTAAAAATAAGAAAAACCAGCGGCCCTACCTTTTTGCCTCGCGTCCCTCGCGTCTTACCATGCATCCTTCCCGTCCCTCCGTGTTGTTATCAGGATACTTTTATTTATTCCCTACAGTCTGTATACGCACGCATGTACTTCACTATCCCTGCTATGTATTTCTCTGACTCTGCGCTGTACATAGCATCCACCGCCGCGTGCTTTGCTCAGAGTTCAAAAACCTTTCTGCGCGTGCGACTCGAGCGACGAAGGACGCCCGTCATGCTCGAATCGGAGCAAGAAACTCGACCGGATATGCCATCGATTCCAAATCGTTAGAAACCGATAAAATTTTAACATTTAAAATAACCCCTGCATTCCAGAGTCACTTAATGCTTTCAAACAATTTTCTAGCACGACAATTCTTCTGATATACGCTACGTTCATATATTTCTTTCCCCGCTACAGTTTTTAATATGCTCTCTGTATCTGCGATGTATACCTATATATATACTTATCTACCTGTACCACGTGCGGGAACTTGTTTGTACTCATCAGGCGCCCGGGGCCTTTTCTTCAAACGTAAAAGCCGGAGCACGCAAAGAAGTCTGAAAATAAGAGTAAAAGGATGAACGATGTGTCTGGTATGGGTTCACTCAGCTGTTGCGCTGGATTCCAGAGAGGAGGGGGAGGGGGCTCATCACCGGAAGTAGCCGAAAACGGCCGAGGGAAGTTCACGACGTAAAAGCATGGCCTAGGAGGAATATAAAAAAAAAGTTCTCGTTTCTCGTCGCTACGTAGAATCTTTTTTTATTCTTTAACATTATCTTTTTCATTCTCTCCGCCTCTCCGTCTTTATTTCGTATTCATGTCTTTTAATTTAAGTATACATTTCGTTGATAGTTATATAATCAAATCTAATGGCTAATCAATAAGGAATCTCAAGTGGCCATGAAACGTATATCAAGCGTGCTATAGAATTTTCCGGACGGTCGACGCGTGTCGCATGTCGCAAGTACTAAAATTCCACGGCAACGTAAGAGGAATACACATATGTATCTAAAGGCCCAGTTGGCCGAGTGTCGTTAGAACGTGCTTCAAACTATTCGGGTCGTTGATCCAGCCTGCTGACTAAGAACACGTGTACCATTGAACTTGCTTTACGAGCGATGAATAATGATGTCTACCCGTAGCCATTCACTACCGTGAAAACGTCACGAGTCCATCGAGGTAGGTTACACAAGACCATGGGAGTAGAACTGTGCTGCTGGTCCATCAGTGGAAATAGCATCTACTTGAGACTGAAGACTGGAGAGACTATTTTGGATCGAAATGAAAATGAAAGAGAGAGAGAGAGAGAGAGAGAGAGAGAGAGAGAGAGAGAGAGAGAGAGAGAGAGAGAGATTTTTGATGAGAGACGTCCTGGCTCTAACCATGACCTACATTTTTCTGGGCCCTTTGGGAAAGCCGCAAGATCCTATACCTACATGAAGGACTCTTTAGCTCTTTTGGGAATCCTGAAAGACTCTTGCTTCCTTCTTTTTCACCATGGCTAAGATTTCCATTAAGCCTGACGCTTTATTTACAAGCCTTTACCTCACGTTTTTAACAGCTGACTGCATCCCTCGTTCTCGTGTATCTATTTCTTTCCTTTCTTTTTCTTATTCGTTCTCTTATTTAAACATTTATTCATTCCTAATCGTCTTCTACTCCCTCCCTACTTTACCCAAATGGAGCACGGTTCTCGTTAATTTAATAATTTTGTTTTTCCCTTCTTATTTGGACACGCATATCTACAATATAATCAGGAAGTAAATTTCATTGTTTACGCGTATAATTCTTGTAGATAATTCTTTTCTTTTCTCTTTTCATCCCGAAGAGGACGCTCGCATCATTTATAGGTACGTAGATTATGCCGCTCTAGATGCTGCAACACTAGAGTGCACAGTGTTACGTTAACACGGTTAGTGAGAGATGGATGGTCGCTGCGTGAGGCAATTTTAATTTTTCTAGTGAGGCAAGAACTTTTTTAAAACTCGTCGAAAGAAAAAACTCGAGAGCCATTTCGTGCTAGGTGGTCGTACGAGATGGTGCGAGGAGAGTAGAAAGGAAGGAAGGAAGGAAAGTGGGCAGAAAGAAGGAGGAGCACACGAAGGGGTGAAAAATGAAGGCAAGGGGTGGCTCGTACGTGCTGCACATCGTGAGCTCGTTACAAATATCCCAGCAGAGTTCTCAGTAGGACTGCCCTGTCCGAAAATTTGGCATGATCATCCCTTAAAAAAAAAATTTTCCCTTACTAAATCAGTCTTATCTATTCCTTATCTCACTGACAACCTAAATAAAATACCTGTAATCAGTTTAGTAAATAGTCATAGACTGAGCTTGCTACAGTTTTCTTTTGTATCTACATGCTATTCAATAGCCATATCAGAGCATTGTGATCTAAATACACAGGTAGAATCATATGAATTCAATAGTCATATAAAGGAATTAGTAAGATTGACAATATCGTTAATGAGATCTTGTACGAAGTCAAAGGATACCTCGTTTCCAAAGGGCAAGATAATTTAAAGAAGAATACGACGGGATTCTATCCCGGGTGCCTTTACCAAAGGATCCTTTTTAAAGCACCAGGTGGTTTTCGAGGCGAAAATAAAGGAATGCAAATATAAAAGAGAGCGAGAGAATAAACGAACGATAGATTCTGTATGTATAAGCAAAGAGAGCGAGAGTAAAGGCAGTACATAAAATGCGGATCAGCATCCCCTTCGCATCTGAATTCGGAGGACAAAGACCCTAGGCGTATAGAATCCAAAGGTTTGTTGCCCTACTAGAATCCATCGGAGGCCAGACAGACGATATTGCATACTACAGTCGATGTATAGCCGTATGATAAAACATATAGAGTTATTCACAATAAACGTACCACCTAGCGGTATGATCGTTCTACCATTAAAATAAAATGGACAGGCTAAGTCCAAGTGATACGTTTGTCATGAATATATAGGAAAAATATATGTATATACAAATATAGTTCATCTATAAATTTCATATAGAATAAAAGCAACTATGTTTACAATCATAGCCGCGACACTTGGTTTACTATAAAATACAAGAATGTTTACCTATGACAATTCGTCGATCGAATAGAAATTCAGCATCCGTAATATTGAATCGTAACTACATTATTTAACAACTGTTTATTTAATTACCTATTAATGCTTTTCATTTATATAAATCACCATTTACTACTTTATTATTAATAAATAAAAATTAAAATGCGTAAGAATTATTTTCAAGTGTATCATGTATTCATGTACGAATTCACATACGTTAAAATATATTATTATATTGGAAACATATATTTTTGAATATATTTTTTCACATTTATGGCTTTTTCATGCGGGTAGACGGCGTAGTAGTCTGGCAGGTTGGCGAGCTGTGCGCACGCATCAGGGCGGGAAAGGACTCGAAGGGTCAACAACCCCGTGAGGCCCCTCCGCTTCGTGCGGCGTGGCGCGTCGCGACGCGCCATTCGGTAAGCAGAGAACGGGAGGCCCTTGTTCGAGCAGTGAATGGGACCTTCGTGGAGGCCAAGAGTCTCCTTCTCCTTCTCTCTCATTTGTATACTCACTCACTCACTCACTTTCCATCCTTCTCTCCCTCGAGGGTTACTCGTCCTTCGTCTCTCGAAGGACCTCCTCCACCCTTCACCTCCTTCTCTTTTCACAGTCTAGACGCGTTTTTTACCGGCGACACGCACCAGAACAAAGACTACCGAAAACCGTTTGACGTACATGGAATCATACCAGATTCCGGGAAGGTTCATGGTCCATGGTCCAGGCTATTTAGTAGCGAGCGAGCAAGTACGTTTCTCTTTTGCAGAGTAGAAGACAAAAGAACGAAGAAATCAGCAAGAAACGGAAAAGCGAAATGCGCATTTGATATTATTGGTACCGAGAGTCGTGGCCGTGAGTGAAACGATTGGATTGATGAGTAAACACGATGCCGGGAGTAGTTTTCCAGCCGAGGCACAGAGAGACAATTCCATAGGGGACGTGGGGCCCTATGATACTATGTGGCTCTGAGGTATTTGAACCCGCTCCCCTCTCTCCTTGCGCTCATTACTCTCACTCATTCTCGCACTGTCGGCCTATCTTCTGTCTGTACGTCTGTAGGCCGTCTGCCCCATCCTCGGGCAAGAGAGTAATAGAAGCATCGCCAAGAAAACGGTAGCAACAAGGACGAAGAGTATCGGACTCTGTATAGATACTATAGCTAGTACATCTATCTGGCAGATAGTATATGCTGGATGGCAGTGGTCCCGGATTGTGAGCTCTATTCCCTTTTCAATTTTTTGTTTTCCTATCAAAACTCAGTATCTACATAGATACCTCCTCTTTAACCCTCAATCAATATTATCCTCGTTCCTTTTGCTATTCCGTTTCCAGACGTCCCTAAGAACTTTTGAGATTTTACACAGAACTCCCCAAAGAGAATCTCATTGAGTCTGATCTCTCTTACACACGTACCTTTTTTTCTTCTTGTTTTTAGTACTCCCATTAGCTTCAGCAACGATTCTTTTCGTTCTCGAAATCTTTTTCGAAGTCTCAACCGACTTCGGAGTCGCGTTAGTCTCTTTGTCCGTGCGTTCTTCGCCGCAGTGTTGCATTACGTTCCGGGGATCCAGACCTACCGCAATCCCGAACCTTCGCTCGAGACTCGTTCGCAACGAGTAGTCACACGTCGGTCATTCACACGAGAGTGAAGTGGCAAGCTCCTCTGGGACCTTGAGAGATTGAAAAGGGCCACGCAGTTACTCCTGGGATCCAGACTCGCCCAGACCGAGACTCAATCTGCGTTTAGCAGACGGCGAAATATGAGAACTTTGTTTAGTACCAATGATCCGCAGGATCATCTCGAAGGAGTGCCAGGTGCTATGACCGTCCTGAATCCTTGGTCCATGTATACTCTGCACGGTCTAGGTGTTCCGATTAGAATATTTGAAAATGAATAATTATCCTGATGTTTGCCAGGATGGGCAACCGGTTTGGTAGTGGTTATCACCTGCGACCTTCCGCCATCGAGGTCCAACGACACTGCCACCGGTTCAAAGGAAGTCTGGTGCCATTTAACGACCTGCGTCTCGTACCGAGAAGGCTCTCAGGGTCAGAGGCCAGACGAGCCGTCGACACGCACTCACGCACGCACGCATCAGCACACCATTGCGTTATTTTACCAGCGGCGTCCTTCCCTTCCCTCCCCTGCCGCCGGTCGCGCACCCGATCGCCATGGGAAAGATTTCGGCATAAAGGCGACCCCTTGTCCAATACCTCATCTCTTAACCGACCCCGACCCCAGACTCAAATCTCGTGCCTATTCTGGCCAAGATTTCGCCAATAGAAACGACGACAACCGACGACAACGATTCTCTTTGAATTACGAGAAATTTTACCCGCCCATATGGCCCAATGATAGCCATCTTTCAAGACGTATACGTCTTTAAAGGTTTTACTGTGCTCTACGTTTAATTTATTGTTATTGTATTAGGATACTTGAGGATACTTTGTGTCAATATCGCGAGACTATAAACGTTTATCATACTGGACTGTGATAGTCCCTTGTACCAGACGGAATGGGTAGGCTACGTTTGTGAGGAATTTTACTCGCGGAGCCAAGAAATTGCTACTTCTTTTTATTTTTTCCGAGTTTTCGAATCTTTTTAGGAGAACGTTCTTTGGTGATCGCAGAATCGAACCAACCTGGTCGATTATATTCTTTGTTCGTGCCCGCCGACGAATTCCGAGAATTACGTCAGTGCATTGGGCCCCAGTCAGGCCCGAATCAGGGATATTTATGGGTCTGCGCGCTGAGCATGGAATTTCGCTGTCTTCTTACGCAAAAACGATTTTCCCTCTCTCTCGCTCTCTTGCTCTTCTTACTTTTTCTATTTTTTCTTCTTCCTCTGCTTGCTCATTATGAAGAATCACAGAGTAACTTTTTCGTTCTTCGTGTCTTATGGAATTTTTAATGAAATATTATAATTTAATGTTAATATAAAAAATATTAGGAATCGTGAATTTAGGGAAATTGACGACGAGACAATTTTCAAAGTCATAAACATTTCACCCAGTCTTTCGTCGTATATTTCGTCGATCTGCCGTAGATGGCCTAACTTAAATATTCGTAAATTTAGCAACAAGCATAGAGGTACAGGTAGTCGTCATCCTGTGCCGGCGAAGACTCTGTCGATGGCTAAGGATGAAGGTTTTAAAGTAAAGTAAAGTAAGAAGATAAAGGGGGGAGAGAGAGAGAGGGAGAGAGAGGAAGAAAGAGAGAGAGAGAGAGAGAGAGAGAGAGAGAGAGAGAGAGAGAGAGAGAGAGAGAGAGGCCGAGAGATATAGTAGAAGGGTAGGGAAAAGGCACGAGTCCTTCGTCTGGGTAGTCGGGGTAGTCTGGGGTAGTCTGCTGCCGTAGGGTGGCAAAGGGCGATGGTTGGGGTTTTATCCCTTAGTAGTCAGACGCAGGCGTCTACCCTTCTCAGAGTCTGATGTGTTTCCTCAAACCTTCCCGCCCTTTACTCTCTGTCTCTCTCTCTCCCTCGCTCCTTCTGTCCTCCTCGACGTCTATCTGTCTGTCTGGCCCCATACCATGCTTCTTCTACTTCTTCTCCTTCCAACGTCTCTGTACCCCTCTCGCCTCACTGCGATTACTGTAGACTAAAAGAGGGCGCGCCTCAGCCGAAATTCAAGGTCCCTTTATTAATAAAAATAAGAAGGGTACACCGAAGGAATCGAGAGGGTCTAGCGTGAGAGAAAAACGAGCGAGAGAGAGAGAGAGAGAGAGAGAGAGAGAGAGAGAGAGAGAAATACTTAAAGAGAGGCAGCAAAGAGAAGACGGCGTGTACGCAAGGACGATCATCTCATTTGTGGATCTTAGCGAGACGGCGAGATGGCTTAACCTTGTCGGGACTTCAGGATAATATGCTTTTTCTCGGTCATGGTAACGTCAGACGTATTCTGACCTCAAAACAAAATTGACCTTTCCCTATATTCTCTTATTCGTAACAGGCAATCAGTCCTGCGAGATTATAACTGGTGAGCAGGTAATATCGGAAACATGTCGGTGTAGGTTGGGTAAAAGTGATTTAGCTGTTTGACAATTACTTATTTGTTTCATACTCGTTCACTTTTTTTTTTTTTTTGGTAAAATTTGGCTGTACTCGACTTGCCCGGGAAAGAGTGGAGAACGTGGCGAAATTAATTTGCATCAAATATTCATACGATTTATTCCACGGGAAAAGGGGTTGCAGAGAAAATATTTATCTAGGGTTCTATAGCAGGTATTCCTACCACGGATTCACTCGACCCCAATTATCCATGTGAAAAAGTTCTATATAAATTGTATATGAATTATATATAATATCCATGTATAGAAATGGACATATAATCTATATATAATTCTTATATAAATATAGTACAAAATGAACACCGCCATTTCTATATGTACATTAGAAACAAAGCACGTCACGGCGATTTATATTTGCTTCTTACGTCTGTTTCATTCCGTAATACACATTAGGCAATTTAACGCGAATCGACCAATTTTAGAACTTGTCGCTACCATGACATCATCGGATTTAAGAAATTTCTCAAATGACGATTCTCGATGGAATAGTAGATGAGAACCAACATGAAGTTGTAGAATTAGTGTAAATTGTATGTCTTGTCACTGAAAATTTTGTGTATTTTGGTGCAATTTTGAAACATAAAATTCTTTTTAACAATTCCAACTAGGCAATAAAGAATATTTCATATTTTTTTTTGTCGAATCACTTAGGCATTGTATCCATCCATTCAGTACTATCAATACCTTTGAAAAATGTTCATATGTAATGTATAATAAAATAATTTTGTGTTTAATAATCGTATGATTATTCCTGTCGATAAATTATATTTTAAATATTTTATGTATACGATATTGTGTGTATATATATATAAGGGTAGACTCCTTATTAAACCGCTTCTCATTCTTTCACTCAACTTCCCGTTTTTTTCACTTTTATCTGTTTCATCCCTTAACAAAGACAAATCGGTTCCTACTCGCTATATCCCCACAGCTTATACCTTTCATTTATTTATTATTTGGAAACTCCTTGTCGCACCTTGTACAGAACAGTCCTAGAACCTGTTACGCTCCATGGTAAACTCGATCCCTTTGCACCCTTATTCTAAAGGGATTGAACCTACTTCCGTCACTGACTGACCTTTTGAGCAATGCTATTTGAATGGTGGCTGCCGGCAAAAAGTCACACGTTATGAAAATAACGAGTCGTTGCAGCAGCGTCGTGCGCACTTGCGTTTTGTTTCTCGATGCACACGAGGGTGGAGCCGTTAGAAAGTAAGAAGAACGTAGCCCAGGGTTGCCATAGTGGGTGTGTGTGTGTGTGTGAGAGAGAGAGAGAGAGAGAGAGAGAGAGAGAGAGAGAGAGAGAGAGAGAGAGAGAGAGAG